>JAYJMR010000018.1:225695-250695 GCA_037074705.1 Zhengitettix transpicula
TATTCCGCGGATCGAATTATTTTATAATTTTAATTTCTTCTCTACTAAAGTTTCTTTACATGTATATATATATACACTCTTCTGTGAGTTAAAAAAAAAAAAAAAAAAAAAAAAAAAAAAAACACGACTGCCCGTTGTAATCTACGAACGTCTTCCTCGCCGCCGCACGCACGCAGCATAGCTGTTGCAAGCGAACATTAGTAAAAACTTACAAATTAATATTCCGCGGATCGAATTATTTTATAATTTTAATTTCTTCTCTACTAAAGTTTCTTTACATGTATATATATATACACTCTTCTGTGAGTTAAAAAAAAAAAAAAAAAAAAAAACACGACTGCCCGTTGTAATCTACGAACGTCTTCCTCGCCGCCGCACGCACGCAGCATAACTGTTGCAAGCGAACATTAGTAAAAACTTACAAATTAATATTCCGCGGATCGAATTATTTTATAATTTTAATTTCTTCTCTACTAAAGTTTCTTTACATGTATATATATATACACTCTTCTGTGAGTTAAAAAAAAAAAAAAAAAAAAAAAAAAAAAAAAAACACGACTGCCCGTTGTAATCTACGAACGTCTTCCTCGCCGCCGCACGCACGCAGCATAGCTGTTGCAAGCGAACATTAGTAAAAACTTACAAATTAATATTCCGCGGATCGAATTATTTTATAATTTTAATTTCTTCTCTACTAAAGTTTCTTTACATGTATATATATATACACTCTTCTGTGAGTTAAAAAAAAAAAAAAAAAAAAAAAAAAAAAAAAAAAAAAAAAAAAAAAAACACGACTGCCCGTTGTAATCTACGAACGTCTTCCTCGCCGCCGCACGCACGCAGCATAGCTGTTGCAAGCGAACATTAGTAAAAACTTACAAATTAATATTCCGCGGATCGAATTATTTTATAATTTTAATTTCTTCTCTACTAAAGTTTCTTTACATGTATATATATATACACTCTTCTGTGAGTTAAAAAAAAAAAAAAAAAAAAAAAAAAAAAAAAAAAAAAAAAACACGACTGCCCGTTGTAATCTACGAACGTCTTCCTCGCCGCCGCACGCACGCAGCATAGCTGTTGCAAGCGAACATTAGTAAAAACTTACAAATTAATATTCCGCGGATCGAATTATTTTATAATTTTAATTTCTTCTCTACTAAAGTTTCTTTACATGTATATATATATACACTCTTCTGTGAGTTAAAAAAAAAAAAAAAAAAAAAAAAAAAAAAAAAAAAAAAAAAACACGACTGCCCGTTGTAATCTACGAACGTCTTCCTCGCCGCCGCACGCACGCAGCATAGCTGTTGCAAGCGAACATTAGTAAAAACTTACAAATTAATATTCCGCGGATCGAATTATTTTATAATTTTAATTTCTTCTCTACTAAAGTTTCTTTACATGTATATATATATACACTCTTCTGTGAGTTAAAAAAAAAAAAAAAAAAAAAAAAAAAAAAAAAAAAAAAATCCACCATTTTTTTTTACTTCTATATATATTTAAATAAATAAATATATATTTAAAAAATGGGGAAAATTTTTAAATGTCGCGTACATGTGAGCGCGTACTGTTTAAAGACAAATATTAACTTTGTTTACAAAGACCGCGTAACAATGGAAACGTCAACGTGAAAAATTGTAACCGTTATCAATTCCACTTAATTCGCACCGAACTCTGTCTGTCTATTCGTTTCTTAGACGACGTCATTTCTTGTTTGCTCAATTTGACGGAACTCGTGTGTTTACGTGAGGAATTTAATTTTTTTCTCTTACATTTACGTATCACCCTGCAGCGAGTGCAGGTACGTGCCGCTAGGTGGGGACGTACTGTAACAATAAAACTGTTGATACATTTCAAATATTTTTATCTTTGAAGCCAATTGTTTCCTTTCCCGCGATATTTAAGCATTCGACGGTTGACCTCACTTTCCGATCAGGATTTCAGGCGTTTCGCGGGGACCGCGTGTTTCGACGTATTGCCGCAGAAACATTTAACAATGCTCCCCGTTGATTACAATGGTGTCCGGAATAAAAGACCGTCCCGATCGAGGAATCTTTATCGCTTCTCGGCCTTTTGGCTAAGATCAAAGTGTAGTATCTGTTCTTATCAGCTTAATATCTGATACGTGGTGCATCGCACCACCAGAATATTAAACTCATTTTTGGAAAATGACGGAGTGTTAGGAGCTTGCTCCACATCTGTCACGGGTTGGCCCGGCTTTGCAGTATCGCCGGGATCGGCCCACCTTATTGAAATTCAAACAAAGAAAGAAGTTTAACATTCTGACGTATCAAATATTGAGTTGGAAGGCAGGTAAATTTTGAAATAACTGCGATTTCGCATCCAGTACAGGATTCACCTCTCTCGGCAATCATCTTCTCGCAGGCAGGACCGGGCACCAGCGAGTACAAGTAATTTTCCGGGAGAAGCCGTTGTCCGTGGCCACCAGCTGGACCACGCTCCCTATATATCTTTTGTATTTCGCGAACGTCGTCGTCGCCGCCGCACGCACGCACGCAAGTACGATAGGATAACGCGCCTTTTACGAATATGTATCTGATACATATGTATTCAAAACATCGTACTTTTTCCGCTCATTTCTTTCGGCTCAAAGGAAGTGTAATTAATATTCGTTGTTGACGGAAACTGCGTAGCTATATTGAAAACAGGGGTTCGTTGCCGTTAAAGCCTCTTTTAATTCTGTCACTTTCCCATAAATCTATCTCGGTTTTATTATAATTTAGACGTAAAATACCGACGTCTGGATTTCGATATACATTTATAAACAATGTATGCAATATACGTTTATTCCACCTAGCAGAGCGCCTCTTGGGCGGCCATCGCAAAACACGACTGCCCGTTGTAATCTACGAACGTCTTCCTCGCCGCCGCACGCACGCAGCATAGCTGTTGCAAGCGAACATTAGTAAAAACTTACAAATTAATATTCCGCGGATCGAATTATTTTATAATTTTAATTTCTTCTCTACTAAAGTTTCTTTACATGTATATATATATACACTCTTCTGTGAGTTAAAAAAAAAAAAAAAAAAAAAAAAAAAAAAAAAAAAAAACACGACTGCCCGTTGTAATCTACGAACGTCTTCCTCGCCGCCGCACGCACGCAGCATAGCTGTTGCAAGCGAACATTAGTAAAAACTTACAAATTAATATTCCGCGGATCGAATTATTTTATAATTTTAATTTCTTCTCTACTAAAGTTTCTTTACATGTATATATATATACACTCTTCTGTGAGTTAAAAAAAAAAAAAAAAAAAAAAAAAAAAAAAAAAAAAAAACACGACTGCCCGTTGTAATCTACGAACGTCTTCCTCGCCGCCGCACGCACGCAGCATAGCTGTTGCAAGCGAACATTAGTAAAAACTTACAAATTAATATTCCGCGGATCGAATTATTTTATAATTTTAATTTCTTCTCTACTAAAGTTTCTTTACATGTATATATATATACACTCTTCTGTGAGTTAAAAAAAAAAAAAAAAAAAAAAAAAAAAAAAACACGACTGCCCGTTGTAATCTACGAACGTCTTCCTCGCCGCCGCACGCACGCAGCATAGCTGTTGCAAGCGAACATTAGTAAAAACTTACAAATTAATATTCCGCGGATCGAATTATTTTATAATTTTAATTTCTTCTCTACTAAAGTTTCTTTACATGTATATATATATACACTCTTCTGTGAGTTAAAAAAAAAAAAAAAAAAAAAAAAAAAAAAAATAAAAAAAAAAAAACACGACTGCCCGTTGTAATCTACGAACGTCTTCCTCGCCGCCGCACGCACGCAGCATAACTGTTGCAAGCGAACATTAGTAAAAACTTACAAATTAATATTCCGCGGATCGAATTATTTTATAATTTTAATTTCTTCTCTACTAAAGTTTCTTTACATGTATATATATATACACTCTTCTGTGAGTTAAAAAAAAAAAAAAAAAAAAAAAAAAAAAAAAAAAAAAAAACACGACTGCCCGTTGTAATCTACGAACGTCTTCCTCGCCGCCGCACGCACGCAGCATAGCTGTTGCAAGCGAACATTAGTAAAAACTTACAAATTAATATTCCGCGGATCGAATTATTTTATAATTTTAATTTCTTCTCTACTAAAGTTTCTTTACATGTATATATATATACACTCTTCTGTGAGTTAAAAAAAAAAAAAAAAAAAAAAAAAAAAAAAAAAAAAACACGACTGCCCGTTGTAATCTACGAACGTCTTCCTCGCCGCCGCACGCACGCAGCATAGCTGTTGCAAGCGAACATTAGTAAAAACTTACAAATTAATATTCCGCGGATCGAATTATTTTATAATTTTAATTTCTTCTCTACTAAAGTTTCTTTACATGTATATATATATACACTCTTCTGTGAGTTAAAAAAAAAAAAAAAAAAAAAAAAAAAAAAAAAAAAAAAAAACACGACTGCCCGTTGTAATCTACGAACGTCTTCCTCGCCGCCGCACGCACGCAGCATAGCTGTTGCAAGCGAACATTAGTAAAAACTTACAAATTAATATTCCGCGGATCGAATTATTTTATAATTTTAATTTCTTCTCTACTAAAGTTTCTTTACATGTATATATATATACACTCTTCTGTGAGTTAAAAAAAAAAAAAAAAAAAAAAAAAAAAAAAAAAAAAAACACGACTGCCCGTTGTAATCTACGAACGTCTTCCTCGCCGCCGCACGCACGCAGCATAGCTGTTGCAAGCGAACATTAGTAAAAACTTACAAATTAATATTCCGCGGATCGAATTATTTTATAATTTTAATTTCTTCTCTACTAAAGTTTCTTTACATGTATATATATATACACTCTTCTGTGAGTTAAAAAAAAAAAAAAAAAAAAAAAAAAAAAAAAACACGACTGCCCGTTGTAATCTACGAACGTCTTCCTCGCCGCCGCACGCACGCAGCATAGCTGTTGCAAGCGAACATTAGTAAAAACTTACAAATTAATATTCCGCGGATCGAATTATTTTATAATTTTAATTTCTTCTCTACTAAAGTTTCTTTACATGTATATATATATACACTCTTCTGTGAGTTAAAAAAAAAAAAAAAATAAAAAAATAAAAAAATAAAAAAAAAAAAACACGACTGCCCGTTGTAATCTACGAACGTCTTCCTCGCCGCCGCACGCACGCAGCATAACTGTTGCAAGCGAACATTAGTAAAAACTTACAAATTAATATTCCGCGGATCGAATTATTTTATAATTTTAATTTCTTCTCTACTAAAGTTTCTTTACATGTATATATATATACACTCTTCTGTGAGTTAAAAAAAAAAAAAAAAAAAAAAAAAAAAAAAAAAAAAAACACGACTGCCCGTTGTAATCTACGAACGTCTTCCTCGCCGCCGCACGCACGCAGCATAGCTGTTGCAAGCGAACATTAGTAAAAACTTACAAATTAATATTCCGCGGATCGAATTATTTTATAATTTTAATTTCTTCTCTACTAAAGTTTCTTTACATGTATATATATATACACTCTTCTGTGAGTTAAAAAAAAAAAAAAAAAAAAAAAAAAAAAAAAAAAAAAAAACACGACTGCCCGTTGTAATCTACGAACGTCTTCCTCGCCGCCGCACGCACGCAGCATAGCTGTTGCAAGCGAACATTAGTAAAAACTTACAAATTAATATTCCGCGGATCGAATTATTTTATAATTTTAATTTCTTCTCTACTAAAGTTTCTTTACATGTATATATATATACACTCTTCTGTGAGTTAAAAAAAAAAAAAAAAAAAAAAAAAAAAAAAAAAAAACACGACTGCCCGTTGTAATCTACGAACGTCTTCCTCGCCGCCGCACGCACGCAGCATAGCTGTTGCAAGCGAACATTAGTAAAAACTTACAAATTAATATTCCGCGGATCGAATTATTTTATAATTTTAATTTCTTCTCTACTAAAGTTTCTTTACATGTATATATATATACACTCTTCTGTGAGTTAAAAAAAAAAAAAAAAAAAAAAAAAAAAAAAAAAAAAAAAAAAAAACACGACTGCCCGTTGTAATCTACGAACGTCTTCCTCGCCGCCGCACGCACGCAGCATAGCTGTTGCAAGCGAACATTAGTAAAAACTTACAAATTAATATTCCGCGGATCGAATTATTTTATAATTTTAATTTCTTCTCTACTAAAGTTTCTTTACATGTATATATATATACACTCTTCTGTGAGTTAAAAAAAAAAAAAAAAAAAAAAACACGACTGCCCGTTGTAATCTACGAACGTCTTCCTCGCCGCCGCACGCACGCAGCATAGCTGTTGCAAGCGAACATTAGTAAAAACTTACAAATTAATATTCCGCGGATCGAATTATTTTATAATTTTAATTTCTTCTCTACTAAAGTTTCTTTACATGTATATATATATACACTCTTCTGTGA
Organism: Zhengitettix transpicula; assembly: GCA_037074705.1. Taxonomy (NCBI): domain Eukaryota; kingdom Metazoa; phylum Arthropoda; class Insecta; order Orthoptera; family Tetrigidae; genus Zhengitettix; species Zhengitettix transpicula. Next base: position 232,121 of record JAYJMR010000018.1, read on the forward strand.
GTTAAAAAAAAAAAAAAAAAAAAAAAAAAAAAAAAAAAAAAAAAAACACGACTGCCCGTTGTAATCTACGAACGTCTTCCTCGCCGCCGCACGCACGCAGCATAGCTGTTGCAAGCGAACATTAGTAAAAACTTAGAAATTAATATTCCGCGGATCGAATTATTTTATAATTTTAATTTCTTCTCTACTAAAGTTTCTTTACATGTATATATATATACACTCTTCTGTGAGTTAAAAAAAAAAAAAAAAAAAAAAAAAAAAAAAAAAATCCACAATTTTTTTTTACTTCTATATATATTTAAATAAATAAATATATATTTAAAAAATGGGGAAAATTTTTAAATGTCGCGTACATGTGAGCGCGTACTGTTTAAAGACAAATATTAACTTTGTTTACAAAGACCGCGTAACAATGGAAACGTCAACGTGAAAAATTGTAACCGTTATCAATTCCACTTAATTCGCACCGAACTCTGTCTGTCTATTCGTTTCTTAGACGACGTCATTTCTTGTTTGCTCAATTTGACGGAACTCGTGTGTTTACGTGAGGAATTTAATTTTTTTCTCTTACATTTACGTATCACCCTGCAGCGAGTGCAGGTACGTGCCGCTAGGTGGGGACGTACTGTAACAATAAAACTGTTGATACATTTCAAATATTTTTATCTTTGAAGCCAATTGTTTCCTTTCCCGCGATATTTAAGCATTCGACGGTTGACCTCACTTTCCGATCAGGATTTCAGGCGTTTCGCGGGGACCGCGTGTTTCGACGTATTGCCGCAGAAACATTTAACAATGCTCCCCGTTGATTACAATGGTGTCCGGAATAAAAGACCGTCCCGATCGAGGAATCTTTATCGCTTCTCGGCCTTTTGGCTAAGATCAAAGTGTAGTTACTTGGTCTTTCCAACTGCTCTGAACATTCGTTATATCTATATCTATCCCTTTTCATTATCCGTGACACAAGAGAACACATCTGTCTTATAGACAGTGGCGTACTTGTACGAGCTTGAGTGTCGCATTTCCGCAGCAGGAGAGAACACTTTAACCGTTTTTTCGGTTAACGGCGCTCCTAGAGCGAGCTTAACTGCTGCATTTCCTCCACCTTATTAATCCTCGCCAAACCTACCAAATTTCATACCCCTACCACCCACCGTTCTTGAATTATCCCGCCCTAAAATCTTACCTCTCACATTCCCCTTATCCAGGCCGGGCCATATAAGCCCTGCTCCACTCCTCCAGTGTAAGTCGCACCAGAAGTCTAGTGTACTTACTACCCAATAACCTTATCGTTTCTCTTCACTTGTTGTGGCATTTTGCCTCGTTTTGTTGTGACTTTGTACTTTGGCGAATCAGCCAAAAACCACAAAGCTCACGTTTTTCGTTTTTCTTTAAACTTTGTTCCTTGTTTTCATTTCGTCTTGTTCCTTGGCGAATTAGCCAAGGCCGACAAGTCTTTGTCACGTAAGCAACTTGAACTCCAGTGTAAGTCACACTGAAAGTCTAGTGTGCTTATTATCCAACAGCCCTATCGTTGCTGTTGACTTGTTGCATTCTGCTTTGCTTGGTTTTATCTTGACTTTGTACTTTGGCGAATCAGCCAAAGATCACAAAGCTCACGACTTTCGTTTTTACATCAACTTTGTCTATTGATTCTTGTTTCGTCTTGTTCCTTGGCGAATCAGCCAAGGCCGACAAGTCATTGTCGCGTAAGCAACTTGCTTTACGCTTTACCCTTTCCGGCGAGACCAAAGGCTAATAAAGGCCCTGATTGACAATCAGGAAACGCCGTCTGTCTGTGACAGCTCTATTAGCAAGTCCTACCTCTCACGTCCCATCGTGGTCTCTGGGCAATTTCGCTAGTTCACTAGCGATAGATAAGAGAGGAGGGCGAAAACCACAAGTGTCGCGTGGGTGAAACCAGCCCTTCGGGGTCGTACTTGTGGTTGGGGATTTGTCAACCCCAAATCCCTTGAACCCACGTGTCAAACATGGAAGGGACCGGCCAGTCGGCCAGCCCCATCATGAATTCGGATGCCAGGGAAGACCCTGGACCAAACATCCAACCGAAAACCTCGTTTGCGGCAATCGCTGCCAGAAATGCTCTGAACCTCACGCCTACGAGCAATGTAGGATATGATAGGCGGCGCGCTGTAAAGTGCACCCCTACCATCGGAACGCAAATGATCACGGACGAAATTAAGAAAAGCTTCGCCAATAGCCTCAGCCGTAATATAGACGCAACAGTAGCCGATATTACGGCTATGAGACAAGTAAATAACGAGATACATGTTGTCCTGGCCTCACCAACGTTAGTTGATAAATTAATTCGAAAGTCACCATTTTTAGTCGACGAAACAGAATTTAAAGTCACCGCTTTCGTACCCAGAAACACCAAAATATGGATATATAACCCATCCATAATGATAGATGCGGCTACCATTAAAGCCAAACTTGCAGAACATTGCGAAATATTGCACGTTGGCGACATAACTGACAATTTCGGGTTCCAGACGGGGAAAATGTTCGGATACGTGAAAGGGGACAAGATCCCCAGCGCTATATTTATAGGGGCCGTTAAAATCAATATTACTTACCAAGGGATGGAAAGACGGTGCCGCCTATGCCAGGCGCTGGACCACGTTGCAGGAGCCTGCCCTGAGAGGCAGTGTTTTAATTGCAAAAATAAGGGACACGTCAGTGAAGACTGCACAATGGGGTGCAAATGGTGTGGCTCGGCTGACCACCGTGGGAAAGACTGTCCAGCCAACAAAATTGGGATTGAGTCAACGATAAAATTTCCAGAAATAGCCCGCCCCGATAAAAAGCAGAAAAATAAACTACAAATCCCCGCCAATGAGAGGGACGAAGTTGACCCGATGGAGACAGACAAAACCACCACTACCGCCAAAGAAGATGAGAATGGACAAATACTAGAGGAATTGATCGCGGAATTTAAAACACCAACAGCGCCACCAGCCAAGGAGAGAAAAAACGCAAATCCTCCTGAGGAAATGGAAACACAAACAAACATAGTGAGTGACAGCTCCTCGGACGAGAAAGGAAGCGAATCTCAGCCCAAAAGGAAAAGGAGAACAAAAGCTGCGGTAAAAGCAAAAGCCCCGGCAGCACCACAGGACATAAGCAAAAAGCTGAAAAGCGCTGGCCCATCAATGCCAATAATAGAAGACCAATAATGGCAGAACACAACATAGAAGAAATCACGAAAACTTTCTACGAAAGTACAAACTCAATCGCCCGCATAGATGACATCTTACTTATCAGATTTCCGCCCCTAAACCACGCTGAATGCACGGAGGACGGCTGCCAGCGTGCATTTAAGGCCGCCAATTGGGCCACGACTAAACAGTCATTAAAAAGACACTTAAACAGAGAGCATAACGTTATGACCACAAAAGACGTTAACATATGCAAGACGTGTGGGAAACAACTTGGACTTAGGCCCACAGCACATGCGTGTCCAGACGCAGTACAGGACACGAGCACCACACAAGGAAATCCAACACCACTCGAGACAGCAGAATTCCTATGTGATAGATGCCCGCAGTCATTTACCACAAAGAGAGGCCTGCAGAATCATATTGCCGCCCACGCCATGCGATCCCTCACGGAAAGCCGCCAGTCCCACAACCCGCTGCCGACTCACCAGCCACCCCCAGCCCATCACAAGGCCTCCCTTCAAGCGGAGGAACCTAACCCTGAGCCAGCCCCGCCTGACAGTGGAGACGACGATGACGAGGAAGAAGAATTAAGCCAAGTCCAAGCATACCGAAGAATACTTAGAACTCTACTATCAGAGGACGCAAGCAACGAAAAATGGTCACTATTCTCGGACGTCCTGGAATCAGTGACCAAAAAAGTACAAGAGGCTGTAAACCTACCGCAGCCCACAAACACGCCAAGGAAAGTGAGACAAGCAGACATAACCGACTGCGAGTTCATCCAAAAATTATACAGGCGAAACAGACGCCGAGCAGTCAGACTCATCCTGGAAGGCGAAGGCCAGAAATGCCCCCTAGAGGCCGAAACAGTTAAGAGGCATTTTAGCGAAACATGGAGCCGGACGTCATGTGACAGCGAGATATTCGCCGACGAACACCCACAGCCGCGAAGCCCGGTAATGACAGGAGGATTTTCAGCCAAAGAAGTGGAAAATAAACTGAAACGATGCGAAAACACCGCCCCAGGAGATGACAGGCTGTCATACAGCCATTGGCGATCGGTCGACCCAGAGGGCAAACTCCTGGCAATAATATTTAACATCTGCGCGAAATACAGGAAAATCCCGCAAGCCTGGAAATCGGCCAGGACTGTACTAATTCACAAAAACGGAAATCCTAACGAAGTCACTAACTACAGGCCTATCTCGCTGCTAAGAACTGTATATAAATTATACGCGGGCCTATTAACCAACAGAATCAAAGCCTGGGTCACGAAGCACGCGGTCCTCTCACATTCGCAGAAAGGGTTCCTCCCGTACGACGGCGTGTTTGAACATCATTATGCCCTAACCAACTACCTGGAAACAGCAAAGAGAACACATTCAGACATCTGCATTGCATGGTTAGACATATGCAATGCATTCGGCACCATCCCCCATGAGGCGATCACTGCTGCTCTTCGGCACGGGCACGCGGGAGAAGAAATCACGGCGATAATTAACGACATATATACAGGCAGCACAACCACCATAGTCCTTGAAGACGGCGAAACGGAACCCATACCTGTCCAATCAGGGGTGAGGCAGGGGTGCCCTCTGAGCGGAATGCTCTTTAACCTAGCGGTAAACCCGCTCCTACAAAAGGCCGAACAAGATCAAAATGTGGCGGCACACGCCGTTCTAGCGTTTGCAGACGACATCTGCCTAATTGCCAAAGACCCCTGCACACTCCAAAACCGGATAAACACAATAACAACAGCGGCAAAAACAATAAATCTAAAGTTTAACGCCCACAAATGCAAAGCAATGCACTTCAGCGGAACTAGCCCAGTAGGCTGTCGGGCGACGAATCTCACACTGGAAGGAGAAAACATAAGCACAGTCAACTCCCATGAACCAGTCACCTTCCTTGGAAAACCCTTTGGGCACAACATTATATCCGACTGGTCGACACTGCGGAATTACATAGAAACGGCAGAGGCGATTCTAACATCCAGCCTCGCCCCATGGCAACGTCTCGACGCCATAAAATCGTTCTTTTTCCCCATAACCCAATTCGCCCTGAGGACTGGCGCATTAACAAAGGGCGATTGGAAAAAACTAGATAACCACATACGCCCTCTGATAAAACGCACGTTAAACGTTCCGTCCCGCGCCTCAAATCACTACATCTACGGGTCTAGGCAATCCGGCTGCCTGGGAATTCCAGAGTCCGGAATTGATTGTGACATAATGGCGGTCGACGGGGCCTACAAGCTCTTAACATCCCCCGACCCCGTCATTAGGTCACTGGCAATCGAAGACCTCAAGAACACAATAAAAGACAGAACGGGGCAAGATGCAAGCGACCGGACAACAGACTCGTACTTGAACGGAGCACAAGACGGAATATTCAGGGATACAACGAACAAAAGAAAAAACACATGGACCCGGGCGAGAACGGCAACTAGGTTCCTCAAATGTGAATGGGCAACCGGACCTGACATTCGGATCACGATAGAAAACATCGTCCTCTACAGCAGACACAGGAACCTAGTTTGCCGGACCCTCCGGAATGCACACCAAGCGCGACATATAAGAACTCTACATGAGGCCCCACACCAGGGGAAAGTGTGCGAAACCATCGCTCTTAGCCGCACGAGCAGCCACTTTCTCCTAACAGGCAGATACACCAGGTTCGCCGACTGGCGCTTTATTCACCGGGCGAGGCTAGGACTTGTCCCACTAAACGGATACCGGTTTAACGAAGGCCCAAAGACATGCCGGCGCTGTAATATTAGGGATGAAACACTACCGCACGTAACGAACCACTGCCCGGCGCATAACAGAGCTATCCTCCTGCGACACAACGCCATAGTGGAAAGGATCAAAGCAGCAGCAACCGGTAAAATCCGGTTAATCGCTGAAAATAGACCGGTGGCTGAAGGCAGCCTATTACGACCTGACCTCCTTCTAGTTAAACAGCGAACGGCGTTCATCGTAGACGTCACGATTGTGTTTGAAAACCACCCAAGCGCTTTCGATGACGCAAGGGCACGGAAGGAGGAAAGGTACAAGGACCTCAAACAAAGCCTCGGCAGAACCTACGACAAGGTGGAAATAATCCCCTTTATTGTTGGTGCACTAGGGTCATGGGACCCGAAAAATGACACGTTCCTGCGAGAGTTATGCTCCAGGAAATACGGAAAACTATTGTCTATTTTATGTGTGTCAGACTGCATACGTTGGTCAAGAGACATATACGCCGAACACCTGACGGGCGTTCGGCAATACTGACAGAGGTATCATTGTCCTTAAAATTTTACAATTACGATTTTAACTCTAGTATTAGTTTGTAGTAGAAGCTGAAGAACATACCGATTGATTGTTTTAAGCCTGTTCATCACCATACTTTATAACCTGTTGTATCTGTTCTTATCAGCTTAATATCTGATACGTGGTGCATCGCACCACCAGAATATTAAACTCATTTTTGGAAAATGACGGAGTGTTAGGAGCTTGCTCCACATCTGTCACGGGTTGGCCCGGCTTTGCAGTATCGCCGGGATCGGCCCACCTTATTGAAATTCAAACAAAGAAAGAAGTTTAACATTCTGACGTATCAAATATTGAGTTGGAAGGCAGGTAAATTTTGAAATAACTGCGATTTCGCATCCAGTACAGGATTCACCTCTCTCGGCAATCATCTTCTCGCAGGCAGGACCGGGCACCAGCGAGTACAAGTAATTTTCCGGGAGAAGCCGTTGTCCGTGGCCACCAGCTGGACCACGCTCCCTATATATCTTTTGTATTTCGCGAACGTCGTCGTCGCCGCCGCACGCAAGTACGATAGGATAACGCGCCTTTTACGAATATGTATCTGATACATATGTATTCAAAACATCGTACTTTTTCCGCTCATTTCTTTCGGCTCAAAGGAAGTGTAATTAATATTCGTTGTTGACGGAAACTGCGTAGCTATATTGAAAACAGGGGTTCGTTGCCGTTAAAGCCTCTTTTAATTCTGTCACTTTCCCATAAATCTATCTCGGTTTTATTATAATTTAGACGTAAAATACCGACGTCTGGATTTCGATATACATTTATAAACAATGTATGCAATATACGTTTATTCCACCTAGCAGAGCGCCTCTTGGGCGGCCATCGCAAAACACGACTGCCCGTTGTAATCTACGAACGTCTTCCTCGCCGCCGCACGCACGCAGCATAGCTGTTGCAAGCGAACATTAGTAAAAACTTACAAATTAATATTCCGCGGATCGAATTATTTTATAATTTTAATTTCTTCTCTACTAAAGTTTCTTTACATGTATATATATATACACTCTTCTGTGAGTTAAAAAAAAAAAAAAAAAAAAAAAAAAAAAAAAAAAAAAAAAACACGACTGCCCGTTGTAATCTACGAACGTCTTCCTCGCCGCCGCACGCACGCAGCATAGCTGTTGCAAGCGAACATTAGTAAAAACTTACAAATTAATATTCCGCGGATCGAATTATTTTATAATTTTAATTTCTTCTCTACTAAAGTTTCTTTACATGTATATATATATACACTCTTCTGTGAGTTAAAAAAAAAAAAAAAAAAAAAAAAAAAAAAAAAAAAAAAAAAAAAAAACACGACTGCCCGTTGTAATCTACGAACGTCTTCCTCGCCGCCGCACGCACGCAGCATAGCTGTTGCAAGCGAACATTAGTAAAAACTTACAAATTAATATTCCGCGGATCGAATTATTTTATAATTTTAATTTCTTCTCTACTAAAGTTTCTTTACATGTATATATATATACACTCTTCTGTGAGTTAAAAAAAAAAAAAAAAAAAAAAAAAAAAAAAAAACACGACTGCCCGTTGTAATCTACGAACGTCTTCCTCGCCGCCGCACGCACGCAGCATAGCTGTTGCAAGCGAACATTAGTAAAAACTTACAAATTAATATTCCGCGGATCGAATTATTTTATAATTTTAATTTCTTCTCTACTAAAGTTTCTTTACATGTATATATATATACACTCTTCTGTGAGTTAAAAAAAAAAAAAAAAAAAAAAAAAAAAAAAAAAAAAAAAAAACACGACTGCCCGTTGTAATCTACGAACGTCTTCCTCGCCGCCGCACGCACGCAGCATAACTGTTGCAAGCGAACATTAGTAAAAACTTACAAATTAATATTCCGCGGATCGAATTATTTTATAATTTTAATTTCTTCTCTACTAAAGTTTCTTTACATGTATATATATATACACTCTTCTGTGAGTTAAAAAAAAAAAAAAAAAAAAAAAAAAAAAACAAAACACGACTGCCCGTTGTAATCTACGAACGTCTTCCTCGCCGCCGCACGCACGCAGCATAGCTGTTGCAAGCGAACATTAGTAAAAACTTACAAATTAATATTCCGCGGATCGAATTATTTTATAATTTTAATTTCTTCTCTACTAAAGTTTCTTTACATGTATATATATATACACTCTTCTGTGAGTTAAAAAAAAAAAAAAAAAAAAAAAAAAAAAAAAAAAAAAAACACGACTGCCCGTTGTAATCTACGAACGTCTTCCTCGCCGCCGCACGCACGCAGCATAGCTGTTGCAAGCGAACATTAGTAAAAACTTACAAATTAATATTCCGCGGATCGAATTATTTTATAATTTTAATTTCTTCTCTACTAAAGTTTCTTTACATGTATATATATATACACTCTTCTGTGAGTTAAAAAAAAAAAAAAAAAAAAAAAAAAAAAAAAAAAAACACGACTGCCCGTTGTAATCTACGAACGTCTTCCTCGCCGCCGCACGCACGCAGCATAGCTGTTGCAAGCGAACATTAGTAAAAACTTACAAATTAATATTCCGCGGATCGAATTATTTTATAATTTTAATTTCTTCTCTACTAAAGTTTCTTTACATGTATATATATATACACTCTTCTGTGAGTTAAAAAAAAAAAAAAAAAAAAAAAAAAAAAAAAAAAACACGACTGCCCGTTGTAATCTACGAACGTCTTCCTCGCCGCCGCACGCACGCAGCATAGCTGTTGCAAGCGAACATTAGTAAAAACTTACAAATTAATATTCCGCGGATCGAATTATTTTATAATTTTAATTTCTTCTCTACTAAAGTTTCTTTACATGTATATATATATACACTCTTCTGTGAGTTAAAAAAAAAAAAAAAAAAAAAACACGACTGCCCGTTGTAATCTACGAACGTCTTCCTCGCCGCCGCACGCACGCAGCATAGCTGTTGCAAGCGAACATTAGTAAAAACTTACAAATTAATATTCCGCGGATCGAATTATTTTATAATTTTAATTTCTTCTCTACTAAAGTTTCTTTACATGTATATATATATACACTCTTCTGTGAGTTAAAAAAAAAAAAAAAAAAAAAAAAAAAAAAAAAAAAAAAAAAAAACACGACTGCCCGTTGTAATCTACGAACGTCTTCCTCGCCGCCGCACGCACGCAGCATAGCTGTTGCAAGCGAACATTAGTAAAAACTTAGAAATTAATATTCCGCGGATCGAATTATTTTATAATTTTAATTTCTTCTCTACTAAAGTTTCTTTACATGTATATATATATACACTCTTCTGTGAGTTAAAAAAAAAAAAAAAAAAAAAAAAAAAAATCCACAATTTTTTTTTACTTCTATATATATTTAAATAAATAAATATATATTTAAAAAATGGGGAAAATTTTTAAATGTCGCGTACATGTGAGCGCGTACTGTTTAAAGACAAATATTAACTTTGTTTACAAAGACCGCGTAACAATGGAAACGTCAACGTGAAAAATTGTAACCGTTATCAATTCCACTTAATTCGCACCGAACTCTGTCTGTCTATTCGTTTCTTAGACGACGTCATTTCTTGTTTGCTCAATTTGACGGAACTCGTGTGTTTACGTGAGGAATTTAATTTTTTTCTCTTACATTTACGTATCACCCTGCAGCGAGTGCAGGTACGTGCCGCTAGGTGGGGACGTACTGTAACAATAAAACTGTTGATACATTTCAAATATTTTTATCTTTGAAGCCAATTGTTTCCTTTCCCGCGATATTTAAGCATTCGACGGTTGACCTCACTTTCCGATCAGGATTTCAGGCGTTTCGCGGGGACCGCGTGTTTCGACGTATTGCCGCAGAAACATTTAACAATGCTCCCCGTTGATTACAATGGTGTCCGGAATAAAAGACCGTCCCGATCGAGGAATCTTTATCGCTTCTCGGCCTTTTGGCTAAGATCAAAGTGTAGTTACTTGGTCTTTCCAACTGTTCTGAACATTCGTTGTATCTATATCTATCCCTTTTCATTATCCGTGACACAAGAGAACACATCTGTCTTATAGACAGTGGCGTACTTGTACGAGCTTGAGTGTCGCACTTCCGCAGCAGGAGAGAACACTTTAACCGTTTTTTCGGTTAACGGCGCTCCTAGAGCGAGCTTAACTGCTGCATTTCCTCCACCTGATTAATCCTCGCCAAACCTACCAAATTTCATACCCCTACCACCCACCGTTCTTGAATTATCCCGCCCTAAAATCTTACCTCTCACATTCCCCTTATCCAGGCCGGGCCATATAAGCCCTGCTCCACTCCTCCAGTGTAAGTCGTACCAGAAGTCTAGTGTACTTACTACCCAATAACCTTATCGTTTCTCTTCACTTGTTGTGGCATTTTGCCTCGTTTTGTTGTGACTTTGTACTTTGGCGAATCAGCCAAAAACCACAAAGCTCACGTTTTTCGTTTTTCTTTAAACTTTGTTCCTTGTTTTTTCATTTCGTCTTGTTCCTTGGCGAATTAGCCAAGGCCGACAAGTCTTTGTCACGTAAGCAACTTGAACTCCAGTGTAAGTCACACTGAAAGTCTAGTGTGCTTATTATCCAACAGCCCTATCGTTGCTGTTGACTTGTTGCATTCTGCTTTGCTTGGTTTTATCTTGACTTTGTACTTTGGCGAATCAGCCAAAGATCACAAAGCTCACGACTTTCGTTTTTACATCAACCTTGTCTATTGATTCTTGTTTCGTCTTGTTCCTTGGCGAATCAGCCAAGGCCGACAAGTCATTGTCGCGTAAGCAACTTGCTTTACGCTTTACCCTTTTCCGGCGAGACCAAAGGCTAATAAAGGCCCTGATTGACAATCAGGAAACGCCGTCTGTCTGTGACAGCTCTATTAGCAAGTCCTACCTCTCACGTCCCATCGTGGTCTCTGGGCAATTTCGCTAGTTCACTAGCGATAGATAAGAGAGGAGGGCGAAAACCACAAGTGTCGCGTGGGTGAAACCAGCCCTTCGGGGTCGTACTTGTGGTTGGGGATTTGTCAACCCCAAATCCCTTGAACCCACGTGTCAAACATGGAAGGGACCGGCCAGTCGGCCAGCCCCATCATGAATTCGGATGCCAGGGAAGACCCTGGACCAAACATCCAACCGAAAACCTCGTTTGCGGCAATCGCTGCCAGAAATGCTCTGAACCTCACGCCTACGAGCAATGTAGGATATGATAGGCGGCGCGCTGTAAAGTGCACCCCTACCATCGGAACGCAAATGATCACGGACGAAATTAAGAAAAGCTTCGCCAATAGCCTCAGCCGTAATATAGACGCAACAGTAGCCGATATTACGGCTATGAGACAAGTAAATAACGAGATACATGTTGTCCTGGCCTCACCAACGTTAGTTGATAAATTAATTCGAAAGTCACCATTTTTAGTCGACGAAACAGAATTTAAAGTCACCGCTTTCGTACCCAGAAACACCAAAATATGGATATATAACCCATCCATAATGATAGATGCGGCTACCATTAAAGCCAAACTTGCAGAACATTGCGAAATATTGCACGTTGGCGACATAACTGACAATTTCGGGTTCCAGACGGGGAAAATGTTCGGATACGTGAAAGGGGACAAGATCCCCAGCGCTATATTTATAGGGGCCGTTAAAATCAATATTACTTACCAAGGGATGGAAAGACGGTGCCGCCTATGCCAGGCGCTGGACCACGTTGCAGGAGCCTGCCCTGAGAGGCAGTGTTTTAATTGCAAAAATAAGGGACACGTCAGTGAAGACTGCACAATGGGGTGCAAATGGTGTGGCTCGGCTGACCACCGTGGGAAAGACTGTCCAGCCAACAAAATTGGGATTGAGTCAACGATAAAATTTCCAGAAATAGCCCGCCCCGATAAAAAGCAGAAAAATAAACTACAAATCCCCGCCAATGAGAGGGACGAAGTTGACCCGATGGAGACAGACAAAACCACCACTACCGCCAAAGAAGATGAGAATGGACAAATACTAGAGGAATTGATCGCGGAATTTAAAACACCAACAGCGCCACCAGCCAAGGAGAGAAAAAACGCAAATCCTCCTGAGGAAATGGAAACACAAACAAACATAGTGAGTGACAGCTCCTCGGACGAGAAAGGAAGCGAATCTCAGCCCAAAAGGAAAAGGAGAACGAAAGCTGCGGTAAAAGCAAAAGCCCCGGCAGCACCACAGGACATAAGCAAAAAGCTGAAAAGCGCTGGCCCATCAATGCCAATAATAGAAGACCAATAATGGCAGAACACAACATAGAAGAAATCACGAAGACTTTCTACGAAAGTACAAACTCAATCGCCCGAATAGATGACATCCTACTTATCAGATTTCCGCCCCTAAACCACGCTGAATGCACGGAGGACGGCTGCCAGCGTGCATTCAAGGCCGCCAATTGGGCCACGACTAAACAGTCACTAAAAAGGCACTTAAACAGAGAGCATAACGTTATGACCACAAAAGACGTTAACATATGCAAGACGTGTGGGAAACAACTTGGACTTAGGCCCACAGCACATGCGTGTCCAGGCGCAGTACAGGACACGAGCACCACACAAGGAAATCCAACACCACATGAGACAGCAGAATTCCTATGTGATAGATGCCCGGAGTCATTTACCACAAGGAGAGGCCTGCAAAACCATATTGCCGCCCACGTCATGCGATCCCTCAAGGAAAGCCGCCAGTCCCACAACCCACTGCCGACCCACCAGCCACCCCCGGTCCATCACAAGGCCTCCCTTCAAGCGGAGGAACCTAACCCTGAGCCAGCCCCGCCTGACAGTGGAGACGATGATGACGAAGAAGAAGAATTAAGCCAAGTCCAATCACACCGAAGAATACTTAGAACTCTACTATCAGAGGACGCAAGCCAAGAAAAATGGTCACTATTCTCGGACGTCCTGGAATCAGTGACCAAAAAAGTACAAGAGGCTGTAAACCTACCGCAGCCCACAAACACGCCAAGGAAAGTGAGACAAGCAGACATAACCGACTGCGAGTTCATCCAAAAATTATACAGGCGAAACAGACGCCGAGCAGTCAGACTCATCCTGGAAGGCGAAGGCCAGAAATGCCCCCTAGAGGCCGAAACAGTTAAGAGGCATTTTAGCGAAACATGGAGCCGGACGTCATGTGACAGCGAGATATTCGCCGACGAACACCCACAGCCGCGAAGCCCGGTAATGACAGGAGGATTTTCAGCCAAAGAAGTGGAAAATAAACTGAAACGATGCGAAAACACCGCCCCAGGAGATGACAGGCTGTCATACAGCCATTGGCGATCGGTCGACCCAGAGGGCAAACTCCTGGCAATAATATTTAACATCTGCGCGAAATACAGGAAAATCCCGCAAGCCTGGAAATTGGCCAGGACTGTATTAATTCACAAAAACGGAAATCCTAACGAAGTCACTAACTACAGGCCTATCTCGCTGCTAAGGACTGTATATAAATTATACGCGGGCCTATTAACCAACAGAATCAAAGCCTGGGTCACGAAGCACGCGGTCCTCTCACATTCGCAGAAAGGGTTCCTCCCGTACGACGGCGTGTTTGAACACCACTATGCCCTAACCAACTACCTGGAAACAGCAAAGAGAACACATTCAGACATCTGCATTGCATGGTTAGACATATGCAATGCATTCGGCACCATCCCCCATGAGGCGATCACTGCTGCTCTTCGGCACGGGCACGCGGGAGAAGAAATCACGGCGATAATTAACGACATCTATACAGACAGCACTACCACCATAGTCCTCGAAGACGGCGAAACGGAACCCATACCTGTCCAATCAGGGGTGAGGCAGGGGTGCCCTCTAAGTGGGATGCTCTTTAACCTAGCGGTAAACCCGCTCCTACAAAAGGCCGAACAAGATCAAAATGCGGCGGCACACGCCGTTCTAGCGTTTGCAGACGACATCTGCCTAATTGCCAAGGACCCCTGCACACTCCAAAACCGGATAAACTCAATAACAACAGCGGCAAAAACAATAAACCTAAAGTTTAACGCCCACAAATGCAGAGCAATGCACTTCAGCGGAGCTAGCCCAGTAGGCTGTCGGGCGACGAATATCACACTGGAAGGAGAAAACATAAGCACAGTCAACTCCCATGAACCAGTTACCTTCCTTGGAAAACCCTTTGGGCACAACATTATATCCGACTGGTCGACACTGCGGAATTACATAGAAACGGCAGAGGCGATTCTAACATCCAGCCTCGCCCCATGGCAACGTCTCGACGCCATAAAATCGTTCTTTTTCCCCATAACCCAATTCGCCCTGAGGACTGGCGCATTAACAAAGGGCGATTGGAAAAAACTAGATAACCACATACGCCCTCTGATAAAACGCACGTTAAACGTTCCGTCCCGCGCCTCAAATCATTACATCTACGGGTCTAGGCAATCCGGCTGCCTAGGAATTCCAGAGTCCGGAATTGATTGTGACATAATGGCGGTCGACGGGGCCTACAAGCTCTTAACATCCCCCGACCCCGTCATTAGGTCACTGGCAATCGAAGACCTCAAGAACACAATAAAAGACAGAACGGGGCAAGATGCAAGCGACCGGACAACAGACTCGTACTTGAACGGAGCACAAGACGGAATATTCAGGGATACAACGAACAAAAGAAAAAACACATGGACCCGGGCGAGAACGGCAACTAGGTTCCTCAAATGTGAATGGGCAACCGGACCTGACATTCGGATCACGATAGAAAACATCGTCCTCTACAGCAGACACAGGAACCTAGTCTGCCGGACCCTCCGGAATGCACACCAAGCGCGACATATAAGAACTCTACATGAGGCCCCACACCAGGGGAAAGTGTGCGAAACCATCGCTCTTAGCCGCACGAGCAGCCACTTTCTCCTAACAGGCAGATACACCAGGTTCGCCGACTGGCGCTTTATTCACCGGGCGAGGCTAGGACTTGTCCCACTAAACGGATACCGGTTTAACGAAGGCCCAAAGACATGCCGGCGCTGTAATATTAGGGATGAAACACTACCGCACGTAACGAACCACTGCCCGGCGCATAACAGAGCTATCCTCCTGCGACACAACGCCATAGTGGAAAGGATCAAAGCAGCGGCAACCGGTAAAATCCGGTTAATCGCTGAAAATAGACCGGTGGCTGAAGGCAGCCTATTACGACCTGACCTCCTTCTAGTTAAACAGCGAACGGCGTTCATCGTAGACGTCACGATTGTGTTTGAAAACCACCCAAGCGCTTTCGATGACGCAAGGGCACGGAAGGAGGAAAGGTACAAGGACCTCAAACAAAGCCTCGGCAGAACATATGACAAGGTGGAAATAATCCCCTTTATTGTTGGTGCACTAGGGTCATGGGACCCGAAAAATGATACGTTCCTGCGAGAGTTATGCTCCAGGAAATACGGAAAACTATTGTCTATTTTATGTGTGTCAGACTGCATACGTTGGTCAAGAGACATATACGCCGAACACCTGTCGGGCGTTCGGCAATACTGACAGAGGCATCATGGCCCTTAAAATTTCACAATTACGATTTTAACGGTATTATTAGTTTGTAGTAGAAGCTGAAGAACATACCGATTGATAGTTTTAAGACTGTTCATTAACATATTTTATAACCTGTTGTATCTGTTCTTATCAGCTTAATATCTGATACGTGGTGCATCGCACCACCAGAATATTAAACTCATTTTTGGAAAATGACGGAGTGTTAGGAGCTTGCTCCACATCTGTCACGGGTTGGCCCGGCTTTGCAGTATCGCCGGGATCGGCCCACCTTATTGAAATTCAAACAAAGAAAGAAGTTTAACATTCTGACGTATCAAATATTGAGTTGGAAGGCAGGTAAATTTTGAAATAACTGCGATTTCGCATCCAGTACAGGATTCACCTCTCTCGGCAATCATCTTCTCGCAGGCAGGACCGGGCACCAGCGAGTACAAGTAATTTTCCGGGAGAAGCCGTTGTCCGTGGCCACCAGCTGGACCACGCTCCCTATATATCTTTTGTATTTCGCGAACGTCGTCGTCGCCGCCGCACGCAAGTACGATAGGATAACGCGCCTTTTACGAATATGTATCTGATACATATGTATTCAAAACATCGTACTTTTTCCGCTCATTTCTTTCGGCTCAAAGGAAGTGTAATTAATATTCGTTGTTGACGGAAACTGCGTAGCTATATTGAAAACAGGGGTTCGTTGCCGTTAAAGCCTCTTTTAATTCTGTCACTTTCCCATAAATCTATCTCGGTTTTATTATAATTTAGACGTAAAATACCGACGTCTGGATTTCGATATACATTTATAAACAATGTATGCAATATACGTTTATTCCACCTAGCAGAGCGCCTCTTGGGCGGCCATCGCAAAACACGACTGCCCGTTGTAATCTACGAACGTCTTCCTCGCCGCCGCACGCACGCAGCATAGCTGTTGCAAGCGAACATTAGTAAAAACTTACAAATTAATATTCCGCGGATCGAATTATTTTATAATTTTAATTTCTTCTCTACTAAAGTTTCTTTACATGTATATATATATACACTCTTCTGTGAGTTAAAAAAAAAAAAAAAAAAAAAAAAAAAAAAAAAAAAAAACACGACTGCCCGTTGTAATCTACGAACGTCTTCCTCGCCGCCGCACGCACGCAGCATAGCTGTTGCAAGCGAACATTAGTAAAAACTTACAAATTAATATTCCGCGGATCGAATTATTTTATAATTTTAATTTCTTCTCTACTAAAGTTTCTTTACATGTATATATATATACACTCTTCTGTGAGTTAAAAAAAAAAAAAAAAAAAAAAAAAAAAAAAAAAAAAAAAAAAACACGACTGCCCGTTGTAATCTACGAACGTCTTCCTCGCCGCCGCACGCACGCAGCATAGCTGTTGCAAGCGAACATTAGTAAAAACTTACAAATTAATATTCCGCGGATCGAATTATTTTATAATTTTAATTTCTTCTCTACTAAAGTTTCTTTACATGTATATATATATACACTCTTCTGTGAGTTAAAAAAAAAAAAAAAAAAAAAAAAAAAAAAAACACGACTGCCCGTTGTAATCTACGAACGTCTTCCTCGCCGCCGCACGCACGCAGCATAGCTGTTGCAAGCGAACATTAGTAAAAACTTACAAATTAATATTCCGCGGATCGAATTATTTTATAATTTTAATTTCTTCTCTACTAAAGTTTCTTTACATGTATATATATATACACTCTTCTGTGAGTTAAAAAAAAAAAAAAAAAAAAAAAAAAAAAAAATAAAAAAAAAAAAACACGACTGCCCGTTGTAATCTACGAAAGTCTTCCTCGCCGCCGCACGCACGCAGCATAACTGTTGCAAGCGAACATTAGTAAAAACTTACAAATTAATATTCCGCGGATCGAATTATTTTATAATTTTAATTTCTTCTCTACTAAAGTTTCTTTACATGTATATATATATACACTCTTCTGTGAGTTAAAAAAAAAAAAAAAAAAAAAAAAAAAAAAAAAACACGACTGCCCGTTGTAATCTACGAACGTCTTCCTCGCCGCCGCACGCACGCAGCATAGCTGTTGCAAGCGAACATTAGTAAAAACTTACAAATTAATATTCCGCGGATCGAATTATTTTATAATTTTAATTTCTTCTCTACTAAAGTTTCTTTACATGTATATATATATACACTCTTCTGTGAGTTAAAAAAAAAAAAAAAAAAAAAAAAAAAAAAAAAAAAAAAACACGACTGCCCGTTGTAATCTACGAACGTCTTCCTCGCCGCCGCACGCACGCAGCATAGCTGTTGCAAGCGAACATTAGTAAAAACTTACAAATTAATATTCCGCGGATCGAATTATTTTATAATTTTAATTTCTTCTCTACTAAAGTTTCTTTACATGTATATATATATACACTCTTCTGTGAGTTAAAAAAAAAAAAAAAAAAAAAAAAAAAAAAAAAAAAAAAAAAACACGACTGCCCGTTGTAATCTACGAACGTCTTCCTCGCCGCCGCACGCACGCAGCATAGCTGTTGCAAGCGAACATTAGTAAAAACTTACAAATTAATATTCCGCGGATCGAATTATTTTA
>JAYJMR010000018.1:253195-265695 GCA_037074705.1 Zhengitettix transpicula
TTTTATCTTTGAAGCCAATTGTTTCCTTTCCCGCGATATTTAAGCATTCGACGGTTGACCTCACTTTCCGATCAGGATTTCAGGCGTTTCGCGGGGACCGCGTGTTTCGACGTATTGCCGCAGAAACATTTAACAATGCTCCCCGTTGATTACAATGGTGTCCGGAATAAAAGACCGTCCCGATCGAGGAATCTTTATCGCTTCTCGGCCTTTTGGCTAAGATCAAAGTGTAGTTACTTGGTCTTTCCAACTGCTCTGAACATTCGTTATATCTATATCTATCCCTTTTCATTATCCGTGACACAAGAGAACACATCTGTCTTATAGACAGTGGCGTACTTGTACGAGCTTGAGTGTCGCATTTCCGCAGCAGGAGAGAACACTTTAACCGTTTTTTCGGTTAACGGCGCTCCTAGAGCGAGCTTAACTGCTGCATTTCCTCCACCTTATTAATCCTCGCCAAACCTACCAAATTTCATACCCCTACCACCCACCGTTCTTGAATTATCCCGCCCTAAAATCTTACCTCTCACATTCCCCTTATCCAGGCCGGGCCATATAAGCCCTGCTCCACTCCTCCAGTGTAAGTCGCACCAGAAGTCTAGTGTACTTACTACCCAATAACCTTATCGTTTCTCTTCACTTGTTGTGGCATTTTGCCTCGTTTTGTTGTGACTTTGTACTTTGGCGAATCAGCCAAAAACCACAAAGCTCACGTTTTTCGTTTTTCTTTAAACTTTGTTCCTTGTTTTCATTTCGTCTTGTTCCTTGGCGAATTAGCCAAGGCCGACAAGTCTTTGTCACGTAAGCAACTTGAACTCCAGTGTAAGTCACACTGAAAGTCTAGTGTGCTTATTATCCAACAGCCCTATCGTTGCTGTTGACTTGTTGCATTCTGCTTTGCTTGGTTTTATCTTGACTTTGTACTTTGGCGAATCAGCCAAAGATCACAAAGCTCACGACTTTCGTTTTTACATCAACTTTGTCTATTGATTCTTGTTTCGTCTTGTTCCTTGGCGAATCAGCCAAGGCCGACAAGTCATTGTCGCGTAAGCAACTTGCTTTACGCTTTACCCTTTCCGGCGAGACCAAAGGCTAATAAAGGCCCTGATTGACAATCAGGAAACGCCGTCTGTCTGTGACAGCTCTATTAGCAAGTCCTACCTCTCACGTCCCATCGTGGTCTCTGGGCAATTTCGCTAGTTCACTAGCGATAGATAAGAGAGGAGGGCGAAAACCACAAGTGTCGCGTGGGTGAAACCAGCCCTTCGGGGTCGTACTTGTGGTTGGGGATTTGTCAACCCCAAATCCCTTGAACCCACGTGTCAAACATGGAAGGGACCGGCCAGTCGGCCAGCCCCATCATGAATTCGGATGCCAGGGAAGACCCTGGACCAAACATCCAACCGAAAACCTCGTTTGCGGCAATCGCTGCCAGAAATGCTCTGAACCTCACGCCTACGAGCAATGTAGGATATGATAGGCGGCGCGCTGTAAAGTGCACCCCTACCATCGGAACGCAAATGATCACGGACGAAATTAAGAAAAGCTTCGCCAATAGCCTCAGCCGTAATATAGACGCAACAGTAGCCGATATTACGGCTATGAGACAAGTAAATAACGAGATACATGTTGTCCTGGCCTCACCAACGTTAGTTGATAAATTAATTCGAAAGTCACCATTTTTAGTCGACGAAACAGAATTTAAAGTCACCGCTTTCGTACCCAGAAACACCAAAATATGGATATATAACCCATCCATAATGATAGATGCGGCTACCATTAAAGCCAAACTTGCAGAACATTGCGAAATATTGCACGTTGGCGACATAACTGACAATTTCGGGTTCCAGACGGGGAAAATGTTCGGATACGTGAAAGGGGACAAGATCCCCAGCGCTATATTTATAGGGGCCGTTAAAATCAATATTACTTACCAAGGGATGGAAAGACGGTGCCGCCTATGCCAGGCGCTGGACCACGTTGCAGGAGCCTGCCCTGAGAGGCAGTGTTTTAATTGCAAAAATAAGGGACACGTCAGTGAAGACTGCACAATGGGGTGCAAATGGTGTGGCTCGGCTGACCACCGTGGGAAAGACTGTCCAGCCAACAAAATTGGGATTGAGTCAACGATAAAATTTCCAGAAATAGCCCGCCCCGATAAAAAGCAGAAAAATAAACTACAAATCCCCGCCAATGAGAGGGACGAAGTTGACCCGATGGAGACAGACAAAACCACCACTACCGCCAAAGAAGATGAGAATGGACAAATACTAGAGGAATTGATCGCGGAATTTAAAACACCAACAGCGCCACCAGCCAAGGAGAGAAAAAACGCAAATCCTCCTGAGGAAATGGAAACACAAACAAACATAGTGAGTGACAGCTCCTCGGACGAGAAAGGAAGCGAATCTCAGCCCAAAAGGAAAAGGAGAACAAAAGCTGCGGTAAAAGCAAAAGCCCCGGCAGCACCACAGGACATAAGCAAAAAGCTGAAAAGCGCTGGCCCATCAATGCCAATAATAGAAGACCAATAATGGCAGAACACAACATAGAAGAAATCACGAAAACTTTCTACGAAAGTACAAACTCAATCGCCCGCATAGATGACATCTTACTTATCAGATTTCCGCCCCTAAACCACGCTGAATGCACGGAGGACGGCTGCCAGCGTGCATTTAAGGCCGCCAATTGGGCCACGACTAAACAGTCATTAAAAAGACACTTAAACAGAGAGCATAACGTTATGACCACAAAAGACGTTAACATATGCAAGACGTGTGGGAAACAACTTGGACTTAGGCCCACAGCACATGCGTGTCCAGACGCAGTACAGGACACGAGCACCACACAAGGAAATCCAACACCACTCGAGACAGCAGAATTCCTATGTGATAGATGCCCGCAGTCATTTACCACAAAGAGAGGCCTGCAGAATCATATTGCCGCCCACGCCATGCGATCCCTCACGGAAAGCCGCCAGTCCCACAACCCGCTGCCGACTCACCAGCCACCCCCAGCCCATCACAAGGCCTCCCTTCAAGCGGAGGAACCTAACCCTGAGCCAGCCCCGCCTGACAGTGGAGACGACGATGACGAGGAAGAAGAATTAAGCCAAGTCCAAGCATACCGAAGAATACTTAGAACTCTACTATCAGAGGACGCAAGCAACGAAAAATGGTCACTATTCTCGGACGTCCTGGAATCAGTGACCAAAAAAGTACAAGAGGCTGTAAACCTACCGCAGCCCACAAACACGCCAAGGAAAGTGAGACAAGCAGACATAACCGACTGCGAGTTCATCCAAAAATTATACAGGCGAAACAGACGCCGAGCAGTCAGACTCATCCTGGAAGGCGAAGGCCAGAAATGCCCCCTAGAGGCCGAAACAGTTAAGAGGCATTTTAGCGAAACATGGAGCCGGACGTCATGTGACAGCGAGATATTCGCCGACGAACACCCACAGCCGCGAAGCCCGGTAATGACAGGAGGATTTTCAGCCAAAGAAGTGGAAAATAAACTGAAACGATGCGAAAACACCGCCCCAGGAGATGACAGGCTGTCATACAGCCATTGGCGATCGGTCGACCCAGAGGGCAAACTCCTGGCAATAATATTTAACATCTGCGCGAAATACAGGAAAATCCCGCAAGCCTGGAAATCGGCCAGGACTGTACTAATTCACAAAAACGGAAATCCTAACGAAGTCACTAACTACAGGCCTATCTCGCTGCTAAGAACTGTATATAAATTATACGCGGGCCTATTAACCAACAGAATCAAAGCCTGGGTCACGAAGCACGCGGTCCTCTCACATTCGCAGAAAGGGTTCCTCCCGTACGACGGCGTGTTTGAACATCATTATGCCCTAACCAACTACCTGGAAACAGCAAAGAGAACACATTCAGACATCTGCATTGCATGGTTAGACATATGCAATGCATTCGGCACCATCCCCCATGAGGCGATCACTGCTGCTCTTCGGCACGGGCACGCGGGAGAAGAAATCACGGCGATAATTAACGACATATATACAGGCAGCACAACCACCATAGTCCTTGAAGACGGCGAAACGGAACCCATACCTGTCCAATCAGGGGTGAGGCAGGGGTGCCCTCTGAGCGGAATGCTCTTTAACCTAGCGGTAAACCCGCTCCTACAAAAGGCCGAACAAGATCAAAATGTGGCGGCACACGCCGTTCTAGCGTTTGCAGACGACATCTGCCTAATTGCCAAAGACCCCTGCACACTCCAAAACCGGATAAACACAATAACAACAGCGGCAAAAACAATAAACCTAAAGTTTAACGCCCACAAATGCAAAGCAATGCACTTCAGCGGAACTAGCCCAGTAGGCTGTCGGGCGACGAATCTCACACTGGAAGGAGAAAACATAAGCACAGTCAACTCCCATGAACCAGTCACCTTCCTTGGAAAACCCTTTGGGCACAACATTATATCCGACTGGTCGACACTGCGGAATTACATAGAAACGGCAGAGGCGATTCTAACATCCAGCCTCGCCCCATGGCAACGTCTCGACGCCATAAAATCGTTCTTTTTCCCCATAACCCAATTCGCCCTGAGGACTGGCGCATTAACAAAGGGCGATTGGAAAAAACTAGATAACCACATACGCCCTCTGATAAAACGCACGTTAAACGTTCCGTCCCGCGCCTCAAATCACTACATCTACGGGTCTAGGCAATCCGGCTGCCTGGGAATTCCAGAGTCCGGAATTGATTGTGACATAATGGCGGTCGACGGGGCCTACAAGCTCTTAACATCCCCCGACCCCGTCATTAGGTCACTGGCAATCGAAGACCTCAAGAACACAATAAAAGACAGAACGGGGCAAGATGCAAGCGACCGGACAACAGACTCGTACTTGAACGGAGCACAAGACGGAATATTCAGGGATACAACGAACAAAAGAAAAAACACATGGACCCGGGCGAGAACGGCAACTAGGTTCCTCAAATGTGAATGGGCAACCGGACCTGACATTCGGATCACGATAGAAAACATCGTCCTCTACAGCAGACACAGGAACCTAGTTTGCCGGACCCTCCGGAATGCACACCAAGCGCGACATATAAGAACTCTACATGAGGCCCCACACCAGGGGAAAGTGTGCGAAACCATCGCTCTTAGCCGCACGAGCAGCCACTTTCTCCTAACAGGCAGATACACCAGGTTCGCCGACTGGCGCTTTATTCACCGGGCGAGGCTAGGACTTGTCCCACTAAACGGATACCGGTTTAACGAAGGCCCAAAGACATGCCGGCGCTGTAATATTAGGGATGAAACACTACCGCACGTAACGAACCACTGCCCGGCGCATAACAGAGCTATCCTCCTGCGACACAACGCCATAGTGGAAAGGATCAAAGCAGCAGCAACCGGTAAAATCCGGTTAATCGCTGAAAATAGACCGGTGGCTGAAGGCAGCCTATTACGACCTGACCTCCTTCTAGTTAAACAGCGAACGGCGTTCATCGTAGACGTCACGATTGTGTTTGAAAACCACCCAAGCGCTTTCGATGACGCAAGGGCACGGAAGGAGGAAAGGTACAAGGACCTCAAACAAAGCCTCGGCAGAACCTACGACAAGGTGGAAATAATCCCCTTTATTGTTGGTGCACTAGGGTCATGGGACCCGAAAAATGACACGTTCCTGCGAGAGTTATGCTCCAGGAAATACGGAAAACTATTGTCTATTTTATGTGTGTCAGACTGCATACGTTGGTCAAGAGACATATACGCCGAACACCTGACGGGCGTTCGGCAATACTGACAGAGGCATCATTGTCCTTAAAATTTTACAATTACGATTTTAACTCTAGTATTAGTTTGTAGTAGAAGCTGAAGAACATACCGATTGATTGTTTTAAGCCTGTTCATCACCATACTTTATAACCTGTTGTATCTGTTCTTATCAGCTTAATATCTGATACGTGGTGCATCGCACCACCAGAATATTAAACTCATTTTTGGAAAATGACGGAGTGTTAGGAGCTTGCTCCACATCTGTCACGGGTTGGCCCGGCTTTGCAGTATCGCCGGGATCGGCCCACCTTATTGAAATTCAAACAAAGAAAGAAGTTTAACATTCTGACGTATCAAATATTGAGTTGGAAGGCAGGTAAATTTTGAAATAACTGCGATTTCGCATCCAGTACAGGATTCACCTCTCTCGGCAATCATCTTCTCGCAGGCAGGACCGGGCACCAGCGAGTACAAGTAATTTTCCGGGAGAAGCCGTTGTCCGTGGCCACCAGCTGGACCACGCTCCCTATATATCTTTTGTATTTCGCGAACGTCGTCGTCGCCGCCGCACGCAAGTACGATAGGATAACGCGCCTTTTACGAATATGTATCTGATACATATGTATTCAAAACATCGTACTTTTTCCGCTCATTTCTTTCGGCTCAAAGGAAGTGTAATTAATATTCGTTGTTGACGGAAACTGCGTAGCTATATTGAAAACAGGGGTTCGTTGCCGTTAAAGCCTCTTTTAATTCTGTCACTTTCCCATAAATCTATCTCGGTTTTATTATAATTTAGACGTAAAATACCGACGTCTGGATTTCGATATACATTTATAAACAATGTATGCAATATACGTTTATTCCACCTAGCAGAGCGCCTCTTGGGCGGCCATCGCAAAACACGACTGCCCGTTGTAATCTACGAACGTCTTCCTCGCCGCCGCACGCACGCAGCATAGCTGTTGCAAGCGAACATTAGTAAAAACTTACAAATTAATATTCCGCGGATCGAATTATTTTATAATTTTAATTTCTTCTCTACTAAAGTTTCTTTACATGTATATATATATACACTCTTCTGTGAGTTAAAAAAAAAAAAAAAAAAAAAAAAAAAAAAAAAAAAAAAAAAACACGACTGCCCGTTGTAATCTACGAACGTCTTCCTCGCCGCCGCACGCACGCAGCATAGCTGTTGCAAGCGAACATTAGTAAAAACTTACAAATTAATATTCCGCGGATCGAATTATTTTATAATTTTAATTTCTTCTCTACTAAAGTTTCTTTACATGTATATATATATACACTCTTCTGTGAGTTAAAAAAAAAAAAAAAAAAAAAAAAAAAAAAAAAAAAAAAAACACGACTGCCCGTTGTAATCTACGAACGTCTTCCTCGCCGCCGCACGCACGCAGCATAGCTGTTGCAAGCGAACATTAGTAAAAACTTACAAATTAATATTCCGCGGATCGAATTATTTTATAATTTTAATTTCTTCTCTACTAAAGTTTCTTTACATGTATATATATATACACTCTTCTGTGAGTTAAAAAAAAAAAAAAAAAAAAAAAAAAAAAAAACACGACTGCCCGTTGTAATCTACGAACGTCTTCCTCGCCGCCGCACGCACGCAGCATAGCTGTTGCAAGCGAACATTAGTAAAAACTTACAAATTAATATTCCGCGGATCGAATTATTTTATAATTTTAATTTCTTCTCTACTAAAGTTTCTTTACATGTATATATATATACACTCTTCTGTGAGTTAAAAAAAAAAAAAAAAAAAAAAAAAAAAAACACGACTGCCCGTTGTAATCTACGAACGTCTTCCTCGCCGCCGCACGCACGCAGCATAACTGTTGCAAGCGAACATTAGTAAAAACTTACAAATTAATATTCCGCGGATCGAATTATTTTATAATTTTAATTTCTTCTCTACTAAAGTTTCTTTACATGTATATATATATACACTCTTCTGTGAGTTAAAAAAAAAAAAAAAAAAAAAAAAAAAAAAAACACGACTGCCCGTTGTAATCTACGAACGTCTTCCTCGCCGCCGCACGCACGCAGCATAGCTGTTGCAAGCGAACATTAGTAAAAACTTACAAATTAATATTCCGCGGATCGAATTATTTTATAATTTTAATTTCTTCTCTACTAAAGTTTCTTTACATGTATATATATATACACTCTTCTGTGAGTTAAAAAAAAAAAAAAAAAAAAAAAAAAAAAAAAAAAAAAAACACGACTGCCCGTTGTAATCTACGAACGTCTTCCTCGCCGCCGCACGCACGCAGCATAGCTGTTGCAAGCGAACATTAGTAAAAACTTACAAATTAATATTCCGCGGATCGAATTATTTTATAATTTTAATTTCTTCTCTACTAAAGTTTCTTTACATGTATATATATATACACTCTTCTGTGAGTTAAAAAAAAAAAAAAAAAAAAAAAAAAAAAAAAAAAACACGACTGCCCGTTGTAATCTACGAACGTCTTCCTCGCCGCCGCACGCACGCAGCATAGCTGTTGCAAGCGAACATTAGTAAAAACTTACAAATTAATATTCCGCGGATCGAATTATTTTATAATTTTAATTTCTTCTCTACTAAAGTTTCTTTACATGTATATATATATACACTCTTCTGTGAGTTAAAAAAAAAAAAAAAAAAAAAAAAAAAAAAAAAAAAAAAAACACGACTGCCCGTTGTAATCTACGAACGTCTTCCTCGCCGCCGCACGCACGCAGCATAGCTGTTGCAAGCGAACATTAGTAAAAACTTACAAATTAATATTCCGCGGATCGAATTATTTTATAATTTTAATTTCTTCTCTACTAAAGTTTCTTTACATGTATATATATATACACTCTTCTGTGAGTTAAAAAAAAAAAAAAAAAAAAAAACACGACTGCCCGTTGTAATCTACGAACGTCTTCCTCGCCGCCGCACGCACGCAGCATAGCTGTTGCAAGCGAACATTAGTAAAAACTTACAAATTAATATTCCGCGGATCGAATTATTTTATAATTTTAATTTCTTCTCTACTAAAGTTTCTTTACATGTATATATATATACACTCTTCTGTGAGTTAAAAAAAAAAAAAAAAAAAAAAAAAAAAAAAAAAAAAAAAAAAAACACGACTGCCCGTTGTAATCTACGAACGTCTTCCTCGCCGCCGCACGCACGCAGCATAGCTGTTGCAAGCGAACATTAGTAAAAACTTAGAAATTAATATTCCGCGGATCGAATTATTTTATAATTTTAATTTCTTCTCTACTAAAGTTTCTTTACATGTATATATATATACACTCTTCTGTGAGTTAAAAAAAAAAAAAAAAAAAAAAAAAAAATCCACAATTTTTTTTTACTTCTATATATATTTAAATAAATAAATATATATTTAAAAAATGGGGAAAATTTTTAAATGTCGCGTACATGTGAGCGCGTACTGTTTAAAGACAAATATTAACTTTGTTTACAAAGACCGCGTAACAATGGAAACGTCAACGTGAAAAATTGTAACCGTTATCAATTCCACTTAATTCGCACCGAACTCTGTCTGTCTATTCGTTTCTTAGACGACGTCATTTCTTGTTTGCTCAATTTGACGGAACTCGTGTGTTTACGTGAGGAATTTAATTTTTTTCTCTTACATTTACGTATCACCCTGCAGCGAGTGCAGGTACGTGCCGCTAGGTGGGGACGTACTGTAACAATAAAACTGTTGATACATTTCAAATATTTTTATCTTTGAAGCCAATTGTTTCCTTTCCCGCGATATTTAAGCATTCGACGGTTGACCTCACTTTCCGATCAGGATTTCAGGCGTTTCGCGGGGACCGCGTGTTTCGACGTATTGCCGCAGAAACATTTAACAATGCTCCCCGTTGATTACAATGGTGTCCGGAATAAAAGACCGTCCCGATCGAGGAATCTTTATCGCTTCTCGGCCTTTTGGCTAAGATCAAAGTGTAGTATCTGTTCTTATCAGCTTAATATCTGATACGTGGTGCATCGCACCACCAGAATATTAAACTCATTTTTGGAAAATGACGGAGTGTTAGGAGCTTGCTCCACATCTGTCACGGGTTGGCCCGGCTTTGCAGTATCGCCGGGATCGGCCCACCTTATTGAAATTCAAACAAAGAAAGAAGTTTAACATTCTGACGTATCAAATATTGAGTTGGAAGGCAGGTAAATTTTGAAATAACTGCGATTTCGCATCCAGTACAGGATTCACCTCTCTCGGCAATCATCTTCTCGCAGGCAGGACCGGGCACCAGCGAGTACAAGTAATTTTCCGGGAGAAGCCGTTGTCCGTGGCCACCAGCTGGACCACGCTCCCTATATATCTTTTGTATTTCGCGAACGTCGTCGTCGCCGCCGCACGCAAGTACGATAGGATAACGCGCCTTTTACGAATATGTATCTGATACATATGTATTCAAAACATCGTACTTTTTCCGCTCATTTCTTTCGGCTCAAAGGAAGTGTAATTAATATTCGTTGTTGACGGAAACTGCGTAGCTATATTGAAAACAGGGGTTCGTTGCCGTTAAAGCCTCTTTTAATTCTGTCACTTTCCCATAAATCTATCTCGGTTTTATTATAATTTAGACGTAAAATACCGACGTCTGGATTTCGATATACATTTATAAACAATGTATGCAATATACGTTTATTCCACCTAGCAGAGCGCCTCTTGGGCGGCCATCGCAAAACACGACTGCCCGTTGTAATCTACGAACGTCTTCCTCGCCGCCGCACGCACGCAGCATAGCTGTTGCAAGCGAACATTAGTAAAAACTTACAAATTAATATTCCGCGGATCGAATTATTTTATAATTTTAATTTCTTCTCTACTAAAGTTTCTTTACATGTATATATATATACACTCTTCTGTGAGTTAAAAAAAAAAAAAAAAAAAAAAAAAAAAAAAAAAAAAAACACGACTGCCCGTTGTAATCTACGAACGTCTTCCTCGCCGCCGCACGCACGCAGCATAGCTGTTGCAAGCGAACATTAGTAAAAACTTACAAATTAATATTCCGCGGATCGAATTATTTTATAATTTTAATTTCTTCTCTACTAAAGTTTCTTTACATGTATATATATATACACTCTTCTGTGAGTTAAAAAAAAAAAAAAAAAAAAAAAAAAAAAAAAAAAAACACGACTGCCCGTTGTAATCTACGAACGTCTTCCTCGCCGCCGCACGCACGCAGCATAGCTGTTGCAAGCGAACATTAGTAAAAACTTACAAATTAATATTCCGCGGATCGAATTATTTTATAATTTTAATTTCTTCTCTACTAAAGTTTCTTTACATGTATATATATATACACTCTTCTGTGAGTTAAAAAAAAAAAAAAAAAAAAAAAAAAAAAAAAACACGACTGCCCGTTGTAATCTACGAACGTCTTCCTCGCCGCCGCACGCACGCAGCATAGCTGTTGCAAGCGAACATTAGTAAAAACTTACAAATTAATATTCCGCGGATCGAATTATTTTATAATTTTAATTTCTTCTCTACTAAAGTTTCTTTACATGTATATATATATACACTCTTCTGTGAGTTAAAAAAAAAAAAAAAAAAAAAAAATAAAAATAAAAAAAAAAAAACACGACTGCCCGTTGTAATCTACGAACGTCTTCCTCGCCGCCGCACGCACGCAGCATAACTGTTGCAAGCGAACATTAGTAAAAACTTACAAATTAATATTCCGCGGATCGAATTATTTTATAATTTTAATTTCTTCTCTACTAAAGTTTCTTTACATGTATATATATATACACTCTTCTGTGAGTTAAAAAAAAAAAAAAAAAAAAAAAAAAAAAAAAAAAACACGACTGCCCGTTGTAATCTACGAACGTCTTCCTCGCCGCCGCACGCACGCAGCATAGCTGTTGCAAGCGAACATTAGTAAAAACTTACAAATTAATATTCCGCGGATCGAATTATTTTATAATTTTAATTTCTTCTCTACTAAAGTTTCTTTACATGTATATATATATACACTCTTCTGTGAGTTAAAAAAAAAAAAAAAAAAAAAAAAAAAAAAAAAAAACACGACTGCCCGTTGTAATCTACGAACGTCTTCCTCGCCGCCGCACGCACGCAGCATAGCTGTTGCAAGCGAACATTAGTAAAAACTTACAAATTAATATTCCGCGGATCGAATTATTTTATAATTTTAATTTCTTCTCTACTAAAGTTTCTTTACATGTATATATATATACACTCTTCTGTGAGTTAAAAAAAAAAAAAAAAAAAAAAAAAAAAAAAAAAAAAAACACGACTGCCCGTTGTAATCTACGAACGTCTTCCTCGCCGCCGCACGCACGCAGCATAGCTGTTGCAAGCGAACATTAGTAAAAACTTACAAATTAATATTCCGCGGATCGAATTATTTTATAATTTTAATTTCTTCTCTACTAAAGTTTCTTTACATGTATATATATATACACTCTTCTGTGAGTTAAAAAAAAAAAAAAAAAAAAAAAAAAAAAAAAAAAAAAACACGACTGCCCGTTGTAATCTACGAACGTCTTCCTCGCCGCCGCACGCACGCAGCATAGCTGTTGCAAGCGAACATTAGTAAAAACTTACAAATTAATATTCCGCGGATCGAATTATTTTATAATTTTAATTTCTTCTCTACTAAAGTTTCTTTACATGTATATATATATACACTCTTCTGTGAGTTAAAAAAAAAAAAAAAAAAAAAAA
>JAYJMR010000018.1:268195-280695 GCA_037074705.1 Zhengitettix transpicula
AAATGACGGAGTGTTAGGAGCTTGCTCCACATCTGTCACGGGTTGGCCCGGCTTTGCAGTATCGCCGGGATCGGCCCACCTTATTGAAATTCAAACAAAGAAAGAAGTTTAACATTCTGACGTATCAAATATTGAGTTGGAAGGCAGGTAAATTTTGAAATAACTGCGATTTCGCATCCAGTACAGGATTCACCTCTCTCGGCAATCATCTTCTCGCAGGCAGGACCGGGCACCAGCGAGTACAAGTAATTTTCCGGGAGAAGCCGTTGTCCGTGGCCACCAGCTGGACCACGCTCCCTATATATCTTTTGTATTTCGCGAACGTCGTCGTCGCCGCCGCACGCAAGTACGATAGGATAACGCGCCTTTTACGAATATGTATCTGATACATATGTATTCAAAACATCGTACTTTTTCCGCTCATTTCTTTCGGCTCAAAGGAAGTGTAATTAATATTCGTTGTTGACGGAAACTGCGTAGCTATATTGAAAACAGGGGTTCGTTGCCGTTAAAGCCTCTTTTAATTCTGTCACTTTCCCATAAATCTATCTCGGTTTTATTATAATTTAGACGTAAAATACCGACGTCTGGATTTCGATATACATTTATAAACAATGTATGCAATATACGTTTATTCCACCTAGCAGAGCGCCTCTTGGGCGGCCATCGCAAAACACGACTGCCCGTTGTAATCTACGAACGTCTTCCTCGCCGCCGCACGCACGCAGCATAGCTGTTGCAAGCGAACATTAGTAAAAACTTACAAATTAATATTCCGCGGATCGAATTATTTTATAATTTTAATTTCTTCTCTACTAAAGTTTCTTTACATGTATATATATATACACTCTTCTGTGAGTTAAAAAAAAAAAAAAAAAAAAAAAAAAAAAAAAAAAAAAAAAAACACGACTGCCCGTTGTAATCTACGAACGTCTTCCTCGCCGCCGCACGCACGCAGCATAGCTGTTGCAAGCGAACATTAGTAAAAACTTACAAATTAATATTCCGCGGATCGAATTATTTTATAATTTTAATTTCTTCTCTACTAAAGTTTCTTTACATGTATATATATATACACTCTTCTGTGAGTTAAAAAAAAAAAAAAAAACACGACTGCCCGTTGTAATCTACGAACGTCTTCCTCGCCGCCGCACGCACGCAGCATAGCTGTTGCAAGCGAACATTAGTAAAAACTTACAAATTAATATTCCGCGGATCGAATTATTTTATAATTTTAATTTCTTCTCTACTAAAGTTTCTTTACATGTATATATATATACACTCTTCTGTGAGTTAAAAAAAAAAAAAAAAAAAAAAAAAAAAAAAAAACACGACTGCCCGTTGTAATCTACGAAAGTTTTCCTCGCCGCCGCACGCACGCAGCATAGCTGTTGCAAGCGAACATTAGTAAAAACTTACAAATTAATATTCCGCGGATCGAATTATTTTATAATTTTAATTTCTTCTCTACTAAAGTTTCTTTACATGTATATATATATACACTCTTCTGTGAGTTAAAAAAAAAAAAAAAAAAAAAAAAAAAAAAAAAAAAAAAAAACACGACTGCCCGTTGTAATCTACGAACGTCTTCCTCGCCGCCGCACGCACGCAGCATAACTGTTGCAAGCGAACATTAGTAAAAACTTACAAATTAATATTCCGCGGATCGAATTATTTTATAATTTTAATTTCTTCTCTACTAAAGTTTCTTTACATGTATATATATATACACTCTTCTGTGAGTTAAAAAAAAAAAAAAAAAAAAAAAAAAAAAAAACACGACTGCCCGTTGTAATCTACGAACGTCTTCCTCGCCGCCGCACGCACGCAGCATAGCTGTTGCAAGCGAACATTAGTAAAAACTTACAAATTAATATTCCGCGGATCGAATTATTTTATAATTTTAATTTCTTCTCTACTAAAGTTTCTTTACATGTATATATATATACACTCTTCTGTGAGTTAAAAAAAAAAAAAAAAAAAAAAAAAAAAAAAAAAAAAAACACGACTGCCCGTTGTAATCTACGAACGTCTTCCTCGCCGCCGCACGCACGCAGCATAGCTGTTGCAAGCGAACATTAGTAAAAACTTACAAATTAATATTCCGCGGATCGAATTATTTTATAATTTTAATTTCTTCTCTACTAAAGTTTCTTTACATGTATATATATATACACTCTTCTGTGAGTTAAAAAAAAAAAAAAAAAAAAAAAAAAAAAAAACACGACTGCCCGTTGTAATCTACGAACGTCTTCCTCGCCGCCGCACGCACGCAGCATAGCTGTTGCAAGCGAACATTAGTAAAAACTTACAAATTAATATTCCGCGGATCGAATTATTTTATAATTTTAATTTCTTCTCTACTAAAGTTTCTTTACATGTATATATATATACACTCTTCTGTGAGTTAAAAAAAAAAAAAAAAAAAAAAAAAAAAAAAAAAAAAAACACGACTGCCCGTTGTAATCTACGAACGTCTTCCTCGCCGCCGCACGCACGCAGCATAGCTGTTGCAAGCGAACATTAGTAAAAACTTACAAATTAATATTCCGCGGATCGAATTATTTTATAATTTTAATTTCTTCTCTACTAAAGTTTCTTTACATGTATATATATATACACTCTTCTGTGAGTTAAAAAAAAAAAAAAAAAAAAAACACGACTGCCCGTTGTAATCTACGAACGTCTTCCTCGCCGCCGCACGCACGCAGCATAGCTGTTGCAAGCGAACATTAGTAAAAACTTACAAATTAATATTCCGCGGATCGAATTATTTTATAATTTTAATTTCTTCTCTACTAAAGTTTCTTTACATGTATATATATATACACTCTTCTGTGAGTTAAAAAAAAAAAAAAAAAAAAAAAAAAAAAAAAAAAAAAAAAACACGACTGCCCGTTGTAATCTACGAACGTCTTCCTCGCCGCCGCACGCACGCAGCATAGCTGTTGCAAGCGAACATTAGTAAAAACTTAGAAATTAATATTCCGCGGATCGAATTATTTTATAATTTTAATTTCTTCTCTACTAAAGTTTCTTTACATGTATATATATATACACTCTTCTGTGAGTTAAAAAAAAAAAAAAAAAAAAAAAAAAAAATCCACAATTTTTTTTTACTTCTATATATATTTAAATAAATAAATATATATTTAAAAAATGGGGAAAATTTTTAAATGTCGCGTACATGTGAGCGCGTACTGTTTAAAGACAAATATTAACTTTGTTTACAAAGACCGCGTAACAATGGAAACGTCAACGTGAAAAATTGTAACCGTTATCAATTCCACTTAATTCGCACCGAACTCTGTCTGTCTATTCGTTTCTTAGACGACGTCATTTCTTGTTTGCTCAATTTGACGGAACTCGTGTGTTTACGTGAGGAATTTAATTTTTTTCTCTTACATTTACGTATCACCCTGCAGCGAGTGCAGGTACGTGCCGCTAGGTGGGGACGTACTGTAACAATAAAACTGTTGATACATTTCAAATATTTTTATCTTTGAAGCCAATTGTTTCCTTTCCCGCGATATTTAAGCATTCGACGGTTGACCTCACTTTCCGATCAGGATTTCAGGCGTTTCGCGGGGACCGCGTGTTTCGACGTATTGCCGCAGAAACATTTAACAATGCTCCCCGTTGATTACAATGGTGTCCGGAATAAAAGACCGTCCCGATCGAGGAATCTTTATCGCTTCTCGGCCTTTTGGCTAAGATCAAAGTGTAGTTACTTGGTCTTTCCAACTGTTCTGAACATTCGTTGTATCTATATCTATCCCTTTTCATTATCCGTGACACAAGAGAACACATCTGTCTTATAGACAGTGGCGTACTTGTACGAGCTTGAGTGTCGCACTTCCGCAGCAGGAGAGAACACTTTAACCGTTTTTTCGGTTAACGGCGCTCCTAGAGCGAGCTTAACTGCTGCATTTCCTCCACCTTATTAATCCTCGCCAAACCTACCAAATTTCATACCCCTACCACCCACCGTTCTTGAATTATCCCGCCCTAAAATCTTACCTCTCACATTCCCCTTATCCAGGCCGGGCCATATAAGCCCTGCTCCACTCCTCCAGTGTAAGTCGCACCAGAAGTCTAGTGTACTTACTACCCAATAACCTTATCGTTTCTCTTCACTTGTTGTGGCATTTTGCCTCGTTTTGTTGTGACTTTGTACTTTGGCGAATCAGCCAAAAACCACAAAGCTCACGTTTTTCGTTTTTCTTTAAACTTTGTTCCTTGTTTTTTCATTTCGTCTTGTTCCTTGGCGAATTAGCCAAGGCCGACAAGTCTTTGTCACGTAAGCAACTTGAACTCCAGTGTAAGTCACACTGAAAGTCTAGTGTGCTTATTATCCAACAGCCCTATCGTTGCTGTTGACTTGTTGCATTCTGCTTTGCTTGGTTTTATCTTGACTTTGTACTTTGGCGAATCAGCCAAAGATCACAAAGCTCACGACTTTCGTTTTTACATCAACTTGTCTATTGATTCTTGTTTCGTCTTGTTCCTTGGCGAATCAGCCAAGGCCGACAAGTCATTGTCGCGTAAGCAACTTGCTTTACGCTTTACCCTTTTCCGGCGAGACCAAAGGCTAATAAAGGCCCTGATTGACAATCAGGAAACGCCGTCTGTCTGTGACAGCTCTATTAGCAAGTCCTACCTCTCACGTCCCATCGTGGTCTCTGGGCAATTTCGCTAGTTCACTAGCGATAGATAAGAGAGGAGGGCGAAAACCACAAGTGTCGCGTGGGTGAAACCAGCCCTTCGGGGTCGTACTTGTGGTTGGGGATTTGTCAACCCCAAATCCCTTGAACCCACGTGCCAAACATGGAAGGGACCGGCCAGTCGGCCAGCCCCATCATGAATTCGGATGCCAGGGAAGACCCTGGACCAAACATCCAACCGAAAACCTCGTTTGCGGCAATCGCTGCCAGAAATGCTCTGAACCTCACGCCTACGAGCAATGTAGGATATGATAGGCGGCGCGCTGTAAAGTGCACCCCTACCATCGGAACGCAAATGATCACGGACGAAATTAAGAAAAGCTTCGCCAATAGCCTCAGCCGTAATATAGACGCAACAGTAGCCGATATTACGGCTATGAGACAAGTAAATAACGAGATACATGTTGTCCTGGCCTCACCAACGTTAGTTGATAAATTAATTCGAAAGTCACCATTTTTAGTCGACGAAACAGAATTTAAAGTCACCGCTTTCGTACCCAGAAACACCAAAATATGGATATATAACCCATCCATAATGATAGATGCGGCTACCATTAAAGCCAAACTTGCAGAACATTGCGAAATATTGCACGTTGGCGACATAACTGACAATTTCGGGTTCCAGACGGGGAAAATGTTCGGATACGTGAAAGGGGACAAGATCCCCAGCGCTATATTTATAGGGGCCGTTAAAATCAACATTACTTACCAAGGGATGGAAAGACGGTGCCGCCTATGCCAGGCGCTGGACCACGTTGCAGGAGCCTGCCCTGAGAGGCAGTGTTTTAATTGCAAAAATAAGGGACACGTCAGTGAAGACTGCACAATGGGGTGCAAATGGTGTGGCTCGGCTGACCACCGTGGGAAAGACTGTCCAGCCAACAAAATTGGGATTGAGTCAACGATAAAATTTCCAGAAATAGCCCGCCCCGATAAAAAGCAGAAAAATAAACTACAAATCCCCGCCAATGAGAGGGACGAAGTTGACCCGATGGAGACAGACAAAACCACCACTACCGCCAAAGAAGATGAGAATGGACAAATACTAGAGGAATTGATCGCGGAATTTAAAACACCAACAGCGCCACCAGCCAAGGAGAGAAAAAACGCAAATCCTCCTGAGGAAATGGAAACACAAACAAACATAGTGAGTGACAGCTCCTCGGACGAGAAAGGAAGCGAATCTCAGCCCAAAAGAAAAAGGAGAACGAAAGCTGCGGTGAAAGCAAAAGCCCCGGCAGCACCACAGGACATAAGCAAAAAGCTGAAAAGCGCTGGCCCATCAATGCCAATAATAGAAGACCAATAATGGCAGAACACAACATAGAAGAAATCACGAAAACTTTCTACGAAAGTACAAACTCAATCGCCCGCATAGATGACATCTTACTTATCAGATTTCCGCCCCTAAACCACGCTGAATGCACGGAGGACGGCTGCCAGCGTGTATTTAAGGCCACCAATTGGGCCACGACTAAACAGTCATTAAAAAGACACTTAAACAGAGAGCATAACGTCATGACCACAAAAGACGTTAACGTATGCAAGACGTGTGGGAAACAACTTGGACTTAGGCCCACAGCACATACGTGTCCAGGCGCAGTACAGGACACGAACACCACACAAGGAAATCCAACACCACATGAGACAGCAGAATTCCTATGTGATAGATGCCCGCAGTCATTTACCACAAAGAGAGGCCTGCAGAACCACATTGCCGCCCACGCCATGCGATCCCTCACGGAAAGCCGCCAGTCCCACAACCCGCTGCCGACTCACCAGCCACCCCCAGCCCATCACAAGGCCTCCCTTCAAGCGGAGGAACCTAACCCTGAGCCAGCCCCGCCTGACAGTGGAGACGATGATGACGAGGAAGAAGAATTAAGCCAAGTCCAATCATACCGAAGAATACTTAGAACTCTACTATCAGAGGACGCAAGCAACGAAAAATGGTCACTATTCTCGGACGTCCTGGAATCAGTGACCAAAAAAGTACAAGAGGCTGTAAACCTACCGCAGCCCACAAACACGCCAAGGAAAGTGAGACAAGCAGACATAACCGACTGCGAGTTCATCCAAAAATTATACAGGCGAAACAGACGCCGAGCAGTCAGACTCATCCTGGAAGGCGAAGGCCAGAAATGCCCCCTAGAGGCCGAAACAGTTAAGAGGCATTTTAGCGAAACATGGAGCCGGACGTCATGTGACAGCGAGATATTCGCCGACGAACACCCACAGCCGCGAAGCCCGGTAATGACAGGAGGATTTTCAGCCAAAGAAGTGGAAAATAAACTGAAACGATGCGAAAACACCGCCCCAGGAGATGACAGGCTGTCATACAGCCATTGGCGATCGGTCGACCCAGAGGGCAAACTCCTGGCAATAATATTTAACATCTGCGCGAAATACAGGAAAATCCCGCAAGCCTGGAAATCGGCCAGGACTGTATTAATTCACAAAAACGGAAATCCAAACGAAGTCACTAACTACAGGCCTATCTCGCTGCTAAGGACTGTATATAAATTATACGCGGGCCTATTAACCAACAGAATCAAAGCCTGGGTCACGAAGCACGCGGTCCTCTCACATTCGCAGAAAGGGTTCCTCCCGTACGACGGCGTGTTTGAACACCACTATGCCCTAACCAACTACCTGGAAACAGCAAAGAGAACACATTCAGACATCTGCATTGCATGGTTAGACATATGCAATGCATTCGGCACCATCCCCCATGAGGCGATCACTGCTGCTCTTCGGCACGGGCACGCGGGAGAAGAAATCACGGCGATAATTAACGACATCTATACAGACAGCACTACCACCATAGTCCTCGAAGACGGCGAAACGGAACCCATACCTGTCCAATCAGGGGTGAGGCAGGGGTGCCCTCTAAGTGGGATGCTCTTTAACCTAGCGGTAAACCCGCTCCTACAAAAGGCCGAACAAGATCAAAATGCGGCGGCACACGCCGTTCTAGCGTTTGCAGACGACATCTGCCTAATTGCCAAGGACCCCTGCACACTCCAAAACCGGATAAACTCAATAACAACAGCGGCAAAAACAATAAACCTAAAGTTTAACGCCCACAAATGCAGAGCAATGCACTTCAGCGGAGCTAGCCCAGTAGGCTGTCGGGCGACGAATATCACACTGGAAGGAGAAAACATAAGCACAGTCAACTCCCATGAACCAGTTACCTTCCTTGGAAAACCCTTTGGGCACAACATTATATCCGACTGGTCGACACTGCGGAATTACATAGAAACGGCAGAGGCGATTCTAACATCCAGCCTCGCCCCATGGCAACGTCTCGACGCCATAAAATCGTTCTTTTTCCCCATAACCCAATTCGCCCTGAGGACTGGCGCATTAACAAAGGGCGATTGGAAAAAACTAGATAACTACATACGCCCTCTGATAAAACGCACGTTAAACGTTCCGTCCCGCGCCTCAAATCATTACATCTACGGGTCTAGGCAATCCGGCTGCCTGGGAATTCCAGAGTCCGGAATTGATTGTGACATAATGGCGGTCGACGGGGCCTACAAGCTCTTAACATCCCCCGACCCCGTCATTAGGTCACTGGCAATCGAAGACCTCAAGAACACAATAAAAGACAGAACGGGGCAAGATGCAAGCGACCGGACAACAGACTCGTACTTGAACGGAGCACAAGACGGAATATTCAGGGATACAACGAACAAAAGAAAAAACACATGGACCCGGGCGAGAACGGCAACTAGGTTCCTCAAATGTGAATGGGCAACCGGACCTGACATTCGGATCACGATAGAAAACATCGTCCTCTACAGCAGACACAGGAACCTAGTTTGCCGGACCCTCCGGAATGCACACCAAGCGCGACATATAAGAACTCTACATGAGGCCCCACACCAGGGGAAAGTGTGCGAAACCATCGCCCTTAGCCGCACGAGCAGCCACTTTCTCCTAACAGGCAGATACACGAGGTTCGCCGACTGGCGCTTTATTCACCGGGCGAGGCTAGGACTTGTCCCACTAAACGGATACCGGTTTAACGAAGGCCCAAAGACATGCCGGCGCTGTAATATCAGGGATGAAACACTACCGCACGTAACGAACCACTGCCCGGCGCATAACAGAGCTATCCTCCTGCGACACAACGCCATAGTGGAAAGGATCAAAGCAGCAGCAACCGGTAAAATCCGGCTAATCGCTGAAAATAGACCGGTGGCTGAAGGCAGCCTACTACGACCTGACCTCCTTCTAGTTAAACAGCGAACGGCGTTCATCGTAGACGTCACGATTGTGTTCGAAAACCACCCAAGCGCTTTCGACGACGCAAGGGCACGGAAGGAGGAAAGGTACAAGGACCTCAAACAAAGCCTCGGCAGAACCTACGACAAGGTGGAAATAATCCCCTTTATTGTTGGTGCACTAGGGTCATGGGACCCGAAAAATGACACGTTCCTGCGAGAGTTATGCTCCAGGAAATACGGAAAACTATTGTCTATTCTATGTGTGTCAGACTGCATACGTTGGTCAAGAGACATATACGCCGAACACCTGTCGGGCGTTCGGCAATACTGACAGAGGCATCACTGTCCTTAAAATTTTACAATTACGATTTTAACTGTAGTATTAGTTTGTAGTAGAAGCTGAAGAACATACCGATTGATAGTTTTAAGCCTGTTCATTAACATATTTTATAACCTGTTGTATCTGTTCTTATCAGCTTAATATCTGATACGTGGTGCATCGCACCACCAGAATATTAAACTCATTTTTGGAAAATGACGGAGTGTTAGGAGCTTGCTCCACATCTGTCACGGGTTGGCCCGGCTTTGCAGTATCGCCGGGATCGGCCCACCTTATTGAAATTCAAACAAAGAAAGAAGTTTAACATTCTGACGTATCAAATATTGAGTTGGAAGGCAGGTAAATTTTGAAATAACTGCGATTTCGCATCCAGTACAGGATTCACCTCTCTCGGCAATCATCTTCTCGCAGGCAGGACCGGGCACCAGCGAGTACAAGTAATTTTCCGGGAGAAGCCGTTGTCCGTGGCCACCAGCTGGACCACGCTCCCTATATATCTTTTGTATTTCGCGAACGTCGTCGTCGCCGCCGCACGCACGCACGCAAGTACGATAGGATAACGCGCCTTTTACGAATATGTATCTGATACATATGTATTCAAAACATCGTACTTTTTCCGCTCATTTCTTTCGGCTCAAAGGAAGTGTAATTAATATTCGTTGTTGACGGAAACTGCGTAGCTATATTGAAAACAGGGGTTCGTTGCCGTTAAAGCCTCTTTTAATTCTGTCACTTTCCCATAAATCTATCTCGGTTTTATTATAATTTAGACGTAAAATACCGACGTCTGGATTTCGATATACATTTATAAACAATGTATGCAATATACGTTTA
Source organism: Zhengitettix transpicula (assembly GCA_037074705.1). Classification (NCBI taxonomy): domain Eukaryota; kingdom Metazoa; phylum Arthropoda; class Insecta; order Orthoptera; family Tetrigidae; genus Zhengitettix; species Zhengitettix transpicula. Next base: position 278,332 of record JAYJMR010000018.1, read on the forward strand.
TTCCACCTAGCAGAGCGCCTCTTGGGCGGCCATCGCAAAACACGACTGCCCGTTGTAATCTACGAACGTCTTCCTCGCCGCCGCACGCACGCAGCATAGCTGTTGCAAGCGAACATTAGTAAAAACTTACAAATTAATATTCCGCGGATCGAATTATTTTATAATTTTAATTTCTTCTCTACTAAAGTTTCTTTACATGTATATATATATACACTCTTCTGTGAGTTAAAAAAAAAAAAAAAAAAAAAAAAAAAAAAAAACACGACTGCCCGTTGTAATCTACGAACGTCTTCCTCGCCGCCGCACGCACGCAGCATAGCTGTTGCAAGCGAACATTAGTAAAAACTTACAAATTAATATTCCGCGGATCGAATTATTTTATAATTTTAATTTCTTCTCTACTAAAGTTTCTTTACATGTATATATATATACACTCTTCTGTGAGTTAAAAAAAAAAAAAAAAAAAAAACACGACTGCCCGTTGTAATCTACGAACGTCTTCCTCGCCGCCGCACGCACGCAGCATAACTGTTGCAAGCGAACATTAGTAAAAACTTACAAATTAATATTCCGCGGATCGAATTATTTTATAATTTTAATTTCTTCTCTACTAAAGTTTCTTTACATGTATATATATATACACTCTTCTGTGAGTTAAAAAAAAAAAAAAAAAAAAAAAAAAAAAAAAAAACACGACTGCCCGTTGTAATCTACGAACGTCTTCCTCGCCGCCGCACGCACGCAGCATAGCTGTTGCAAGCGAACATTAGTAAAAACTTACAAATTAATATTCCGCGGATCGAATTATTTTATAATTTTAATTTCTTCTCTACTAAAGTTTCTTTACATGTATATATATATACACTCTTCTGTGAGTTAAAAAAAAAAAAAAAAAAAAAAAAAAAAAAAAAAAAAAAAAAAAAACACGACTGCCCGTTGTAATCTACGAACGTCTTCCTCGCCGCCGCACGCACGCAGCATAGCTGTTGCAAGCGAACATTAGTAAAAACTTACAAATTAATATTCCGCGGATCGAATTATTTTATAATTTTAATTTCTTCTCTACTAAAGTTTCTTTACATGTATATATATATACACTCTTCTGTGAGTTAAAAAAAAAAAAAAAAAAAAAAAAAAAAAAAAAAAAAAAAAACACGACTGCCCGTTGTAATCTACGAACGTCTTCCTCGCCGCCGCACGCACGCAGCATAGCTGTTGCAAGCGAACATTAGTAAAAACTTACAAATTAATATTCCGCGGATCGAATTATTTTATAATTTTAATTTCTTCTCTACTAAAGTTTCTTTACATGTATATATATATACACTCTTCTGTGAGTTAAAAAAAAAAAAAAAAAAAAAAAAAAAAAAAAAAAAAAAACACGACTGCCCGTTGTAATCTACGAACGTCTTCCTCGCCGCCGCACGCACGCAGCATAGCTGTTGCAAGCGAACATTAGTAAAAACTTACAAATTAATATTCCGCGGATCGAATTATTTTATAATTTTAATTTCTTCTCTACTAAAGTTTCTTTACATGTATATATATATACACTCTTCTGTGAGTTAAAAAAAAAAAAAAAAAAAAAAAAAAAAAAAAAAAAAAATCCACCATTTTTTTTTACTTCTATATATATTTAAATAAATAAATATATATTTAAAAAATGGGGAAAATTTTTAAATGTCGCGTACATGTGAGCGCGTACTGTTTAAAGACAAATATTAACTTTGTTTACAAAGACCGCGTAACAATGGAAACGTCAACGTGAAAAATTGTAACCGTTATCAATTCCACTTAATTCGCACCGAACTCTGTCTGTCTATTCGTTTCTTAGACGACGTCATTTCTTGTTTGCTCAATTTGACGGAACTCGTGTGTTTACGTGAGGAATTTAATTTTTTTCTCTTACATTTACGTATCACCCTGCAGCGAGTGCAGGTACGTGCCGCTAGGTGGGGACGTACTGTAACAATAAAACTGTTGATACATTTCAAATATTTTTATCTTTGAAGCCAATTGTTTCCTTTCCCGCGATATTTAAGCATTCGACGGTTGACCTCACTTTCCGATCAGGATTTCAGGCGTTTCGCGGGGACCGCGTGTTTCGACGTATTGCCGCAGAAACATTTAACAATGCTCCCCGTTGATTACAATGGTGTCCGGAATAAAAGACCGTCCCGATCGAGGAATCTTTATCGCTTCTCGGCCTTTTGGCTAAGATCAAAGTGTAGTATCTGTTCTTATCAGCTTAATATCTGATACGTGGTGCATCGCACCACCAGAATATTAAACTCATTTTTGGAAAATGACGGAGTGTTAGGAGCTTGCTCCACATCTGTCACGGGTTGGCCCGGCTTTGCAGTA
>JAYJMR010000018.1:285695-385695 GCA_037074705.1 Zhengitettix transpicula
TTCTTTACATGTATATATATATACACTCTTCTGTGAGTTAAAAAAAAAAAAAAAAAAAAAAAAAAAAAAAAACACGACTGCCCGTTGTAATCTACGAACGTCTTCCTCGCCGCCGCACGCACGCAGCATAGCTGTTGCAAGCGAACATTAGTAAAAACTTACAAATTAATATTCCGCGGATCGAATTATTTTATAATTTTAATTTCTTCTCTACTAAAGTTTCTTTACATGTATATATATATACACTCTTCTGTGAGTTAAAAAAAAAAAAAAAAAAAAAAAAAAAAAAAAAAAAAAAAAAAAACACGACTGCCCGTTGTAATCTACGAACGTCTTCCTCGCCGCCGCACGCACGCAGCATAGCTGTTGCAAGCGAACATTAGTAAAAACTTACAAATTAATATTCCGCGGATCGAATTATTTTATAATTTTAATTTCTTCTCTACTAAAGTTTCTTTACATGTATATATATATACACTCTTCTGTGAGTTAAAAAAAAAAAAAAAAAAAAAAAAAAAAAAAAAAAAAAAAAACACGACTGCCCGTTGTAATCTACGAACGTCTTCCTCGCCGCCGCACGCACGCAGCATAGCTGTTGCAAGCGAACATTAGTAAAAACTTACAAATTAATATTCCGCGGATCGAATTATTTTATAATTTTAATTTCTTCTCTACTAAAGTTTCTTTACATGTATATATATATACACTCTTCTGTGAGTTAAAAAAAAAAAAAAAAAAAAAAAAAAAAAAAAAAAAAAAAAAACACGACTGCCCGTTGTAATCTACGAACGTCTTCCTCGCCGCCGCACGCACGCAGCATAGCTGTTGCAAGCGAACATTAGTAAAAACTTACAAATTAATATTCCGCGGATCGAATTATTTTATAATTTTAATTTCTTCTCTACTAAAGTTTCTTTACATGTATATATATATACACTCTTCTGTGAGTTAAAAAAAAAAAAAAAAAAAAAAAAAAAAAAAAAAAAAAAAATCCACCATTTTTTTTTACTTCTATATATATTTAAATAAATAAATATATATTTAAAAAATGGGGAAAATTTTTAAATGTCGCGTACATGTGAGCGCGTACTGTTTAAAGACAAATATTAACTTTGTTTACAAAGACCGCGTAACAATGGAAACGTCAACGTGAAAAATTGTAACCGTTATCAATTCCACTTAATTCGCACCGAACTCTGTCTGTCTATTCGTTTCTTAGACGACGTCATTTCTTGTTTGCTCAATTTGACGGAACTCGTGTGTTTACGTGAGGAATTTAATTTTTTTCTCTTACATTTACGTATCACCCTGCAGCGAGTGCAGGTACGTGCCGCTAGGTGGGGACGTACTGTAACAATAAAACTGTTGATACATTTCAAATATTTTTATCTTTGAAGCCAATTGTTTCCTTTCCCGCGATATTTAAGCATTCGACGGTTGACCTCACTTTCCGATCAGGATTTCAGGCGTTTCGCGGGGACCGCGTGTTTCGACGTATTGCCGCAGAAACATTTAACAATGCTCCCCGTTGATTACAATGGTGTCCGGAATAAAAGACCGTCCCGATCGAGGAATCTTTATCGCTTCTCGGCCTTTTGGCTAAGATCAAAGTGTAGTATCTGTTCTTATCAGCTTAATATCTGATACGTGGTGCATCGCACCACCAGAATATTAAACTCATTTTTGGAAAATGACGGAGTGTTAGGAGCTTGCTCCACATCTGTCACGGGTTGGCCCGGCTTTGCAGTATCGCCGGGATCGGCCCACCTTATTGAAATTCAAACAAAGAAAGAAGTTTAACATTCTGACGTATCAAATATTGAGTTGGAAGGCAGGTAAATTTTGAAATAACTGCGATTTCGCATCCAGTACAGGATTCACCTCTCTCGGCAATCATCTTCTCGCAGGCAGGACCGGGCACCAGCGAGTACAAGTAATTTTCCGGGAGAAGCCGTTGTCCGTGGCCACCAGCTGGACCACGCTCCCTATATATCTTTTGTATTTCGCGAACGTCGTCGTCGCCGCCGCACGCACGCACGCAAGTACGATAGGATAACGCGCCTTTTACGAATATGTATCTGATACATATGTATTCAAAACATCGTACTTTTTCCGCTCATTTCTTTCGGCTCAAAGGAAGTGTAATTAATATTCGTTGTTGACGGAAACTGCGTAGCTATATTGAAAACAGGGGTTCGTTGCCGTTAAAGCCTCTTTTAATTCTGTCACTTTCCCATAAATCTATCTCGGTTTTATTATAATTTAGACGTAAAATACCGACGTCTGGATTTCGATATACATTTATAAACAATGTATGCAATATACGTTTATTCCACCTAGCAGAGCGCCTCTTGGGCGGCCATCGCAAAACACGACTGCCCGTTGTAATCTACGAACGTCTTCCTCGCCGCCGCACGCACGCAGCATAGCTGTTGCAAGCGAACATTAGTAAAAACTTACAAATTAATATTCCGCGGATCGAATTATTTTATAATTTTAATTTCTTCTCTACTAAAGTTTCTTTACATGTATATATATATACACTCTTCTGTGAGTTAAAAAAAAAAAAAAAAAAAAAAAAAAAAAAAAAAAAAACACGACTGCCCGTTGTAATCTACGAACGTCTTCCTCGCCGCCGCACGCACGCAGCATAGCTGTTGCAAGCGAACATTAGTAAAAACTTACAAATTAATATTCCGCGGATCGAATTATTTTATAATTTTAATTTCTTCTCTACTAAAGTTTCTTTACATGTATATATATATACACTCTTCTGTGAGTTAAAAAAAAAAAAAAAAAAAAAAAAAAAAAAAAAAAAAACACGACTGCCCGTTGTAATCTACGAACGTCTTCCTCGCCGCCGCACGCACGCAGCATAGCTGTTGCAAGCGAACATTAGTAAAAACTTACAAATTAATATTCCGCGGATCGAATTATTTTATAATTTTAATTTCTTCTCTACTAAAGTTTCTTTACATGTATATATATATACACTCTTCTGTGAGTTAAAAAAAAAAAAAAAAAAAAAAAAAAAAAAAAAAAAAAAAAAACACGACTGCCCGTTGTAATCTACGAACGTCTTCCTCGCCGCCGCACGCACGCAGCATAGCTGTTGCAAGCGAACATTAGTAAAAACTTACAAATTAATATTCCGCGGATCGAATTATTTTATAATTTTAATTTCTTCTCTACTAAAGTTTCTTTACATGTATATATATATACACTCTTCTGTGAGTTAAAAAAAAAAAAAAAAAAAAAAAAAAAAAAAAAAAAAAAACACGACTGCCCGTTGTAATCTACGAACGTCTTCCTCGCCGCCGCACGCACGCAGCATAGCTGTTGCAAGCGAACATTAGTAAAAACTTACAAATTAATATTCCGCGGATCGAATTATTTTATAATTTTAATTTCTTCTCTACTAAAGTTTCTTTACATGTATATATATATACACTCTTCTGTGAGTTAAAAAAAAAAAAAAAAAAAAAAAAAAAAAAAAAAAAAAAAAAAAAAAAAACACGACTGCCCGTTGTAATCTACGAACGTCTTCCTCGCCGCCGCACGCACGCAGCATAGCTGTTGCAAGCGAACATTAGTAAAAACTTACAAATTAATATTCCGCGGATCGAATTATTTTATAATTTTAATTTCTTCTCTACTAAAGTTTCTTTACATGTATATATATATACACTCTTCTGTGAGTTAAAAAAAAAAAAAAAAAAAAAAAAAAAAAAAAAAAAAAAAATCCACCATTTTTTTTTACTTCTATATATATTTAAATAAATAAATATATATTTAAAAAATGGGGAAAATTTTTAAATGTCGCGTACATGTGAGCGCGTACTGTTTAAAGACAAATATTAACTTTGTTTACAAAGACCGCGTAACAATGGAAACGTCAACGTGAAAAATTGTAACCGTTATCAATTCCACTTAATTCGCACCGAACTCTGTCTGTCTATTCGTTTCTTAGACGACGTCATTTCTTGTTTGCTCAATTTGACGGAACTCGTGTGTTTACGTGAGGAATTTAATTTTTTTCTCTTACATTTACGTATCACCCTGCAGCGAGTGCAGGTACGTGCCGCTAGGTGGGGACGTACTGTAACAATAAAACTGTTGATACATTTCAAATATTTTTATCTTTGAAGCCAATTGTTTCCTTTCCCGCGATATTTAAGCATTCGACGGTTGACCTCACTTTCCGATCAGGATTTCAGGCGTTTCGCGGGGACCGCGTGTTTCGACGTATTGCCGCAGAAACATTTAACAATGCTCCCCGTTGATTACAATGGTGTCCGGAATAAAAGACCGTCCCGATCGAGGAATCTTTATCGCTTCTCGGCCTTTTGGCTAAGATCAAAGTGTAGTTACTTGGTCTTTCCAACTGTTCTGAACATTCGTTGTATCTATATCTATCCCTTTTCATTATCCGTGACACAAGAGAACACATCTGTCTTATAGACAGTGGCGTACTTGTACGAGCTTGAGTGTCGCACTTCCGCAGCAGGAGAGAACACTTTAACCGTTTTTTCGGTTAACGGCGCTCCTAGAGCGAGCTTAACTGCTGCATCTCCTCCACCTTATTAATCCTCGCCAAACCTACCAAATTTCATACCCCTACCACCCACCGTTCTTGAATTATCCCGCCCTAAAATCTTACCTCTCACATTCCCCTTATCCAGGCCGGGCCATATAAGCCCTGCTCCACTCCTCCAGTGTAAGTCGCACCAGAAGTCTAGTGTACTTACTACCCAATAACCTTATCGTTTCTCTTCACTTGTTGTGGCATTTTGCCTCGTTTTGTTGTGACTGTGTACTTTGGCGAATCAGCCAAAAACCACAAAGCTCACGGTTTTCGTTTTTCTTTAAACTTTGTTCCTTGTTTTTTCATTTCGTCTTGTTCCTTGGCGAATTAGCCAAGGCCGACAAGTCTTTGTCACGTAAGCAACTTGAACTCCAGTGTAAGTCACACTGAAAGTCTAGTGTGCTTATTATCCAACAGCCCTATCGTTGCTGTTGACTTGTTGCATTCTGCTTTGCTTGGTTTTATCTTGACTTTGTACTTTGGCGAATCAGCCAAAGATCACAAAGCTCACGACTTTCGTTTTTACATCAACTTTGTCTATTGATTCTTGTTTCGTCTTGTTCCTTGGCGAATCAGCCAAGGCCGACAAGTCATTGTCGCGTAAGCAACTTGCTTTACGCTTTACCCTTTTCCGGCGAGACCAAAGGCTAATAAAGGCCCTGATTGACAATCAGGAAACGCCGTCTGTCTGTGACAGCTCTATTAGCAAGTCCTACCTCTCACGTCCCATCGTGGTCTCTGGGCAATTTCGCTAGTTCACTAGCGATAGATAAGAGAGGAGGGCGAAAACCACAAGTGTCGCGTGGGTGAAACCAGCCCCTCGGGGTCGTACTTGTGGTTGGGGATTTGTCAACCCCAAATCCCTTGAACACACGTGTCAAACATGGAAGGGACCGGCCAGTCGGCCAGCCCCATCATGAATTCGGATGCCAGGGAAGACCCTGGACCAAACATCCAACCGAAAACCTCGTTTGCGGCAATCGCTGCCAGAAATACTCTGAACCTCACGCCTACTAGCAATGTAGGATATGATAGGCGGCGCGCTGTAAAGTGCACCCCTACCATCGGAACGCAAATGATCACGGACGAAATTAAGAAAAGCTTCGCCAATAGCCTCAGCCGTAATATAGACGCAACAGTAGCCGATATTACGGCTATGAGACAAGTAAATAACGAGATACATGTTGTCCTGGCCTCACCAACGTTAGTTGATAAATTAATTCGAAAGTCACCATTTTTAGTCGACGAAACAGAATTTAAAGTCACCGCTTTCGTACCCAGAAACACCAAAATATGGATATATAACCCATCCATAATGATAGATGCGGCTACCATTAAAGCCAAACTTGCAGAACATTGCGAAATATTGCACGTTGGCGACACAACTGACAATTTCGGGTTCCAGACGGGGAAAATGTTCGGATACGTGAAAGGGGACAAGATCCCCAGCGCTATATTTATAGGGGCCGTTAAAATCAATATTACTTACCAAGGGATGGAAAGACGGTGCCGCCTATGCCAGGCGCTGGACCACGTTGCAGGAGCCTGCCCTGAGAGGCAGTGTTTTAATTGCAAAAATAAGGGACACGTCAGTGAAGACTGCACAATGGGGTGCAAATGGTGTGGCTCGGCTGACCACCGTGGGAAAGACTGTCCAGCCAACAAAATTGGGATTGAGTCAACGATAAAATTTCCAGAAATAGCCCGCCCCGATAAAAAGCAGAAAAATAAACTACAAATCCCCGCCAATGAGAGGGACGAAGTTGACCCGATGGAGACAGACAAAACCACCACTACCGCCAAAGAAGATGAGAATGGACAAATACTAGAGGAATTGATCGCGGAATTTAAAACACCAACAGCGCCACCAGCCAAGGAGAGAAAAAACGCAAATCCTCCTGAGGAAATGGAAACACAAACAAACATAGTGAGTGACAGCTCCTCGGACGAGAAAGGAAGCGAATCTCAGCCCAAAAGGAAAAGGAGAACGAAAGCTGCGGTAAAAGCAAAAGCCCCGGCAGCACCACAGGACATAAGCAAAAAGCTGAAAAGCGCTGGCCCATCAATGCCAATAATAGAAGACCAATAATGGCAGAACACAACATAGAAGAAATCACGAAGACTTTCTACGAAAGTACAAACTCAATCGCCCGAATAGATGACATCCTACTTATCAGATTTCCGCCCCTAAACCACGCTGAATGCACGGAGGACGGCTGCCAGCGTGCATTCAAGGCCGCCAATTGGGCCACGACTAAACAGTCACTAAAAAGGCACTTAAACAGAGAGCATAACGTTATGACCACAAAAGACGTTAACATATGCAAGACGTGTGGGAAACAACTTGGACTTAGGCCCACAGCACATGCGTGTCCAGGCGCAGTACAGGACACGAGCACCACACAAGGAAATCCAACCCCACATGAGACAGCAGAATTCCTATGTGATAGATGCCCGGAGTCATTTACCACAAGGAGAGGCCTGCAAAACCATATTGCCGCCCACGTCATGCGATCCCTCAAGGAAAGCCGCCAGTCCCACAACCCACTGCCGACCCACCAGCCACCCCCGGTCCATCACAAGGCCTCCCTTCAAGCGGAGGAACCTAACCCTGAGCCAGCCCCGCCTGACAGTGGAGACGATGATGACGAAGAAGAAGAATTAAGCCAAGTCCAATCACACCGAAGAATACTTAGAACTCTACTATCAGAGGACGCAAGCCAAGAAAAATGGTCACTATTCTCGGACGTCCTGGAATCAGTGACCAAAAAAGTACAAGAGGCTGTAAACCTACCGCAGCCCACAAACACGCCAAGGAAAGTGAGACAAGCAGACATAACCGACTGCGAGTTCATCCAAAAATTATACAGGCGAAACAGACGCCGAGCAGTCAGACTCATCCTGGAAGGCGAAGGCCAGAAATGCCCCCTAGAGGCCGAAACAGTTAAGAGGCATTTTAGCGAAACATGGAGCCGGACGTCATGTGACAGCGAGATATTCGCCGACGAACACCCACAGCCGCGAAGCCCGGTAATGACAGGAGGATTTTCAGCCAAAGAAGTGGAAAATAAACTGAAACGATGCGAAAACACCGCCCCAGGAGATGACAGGCTGTCATACAGCCATTGGCGATCGGTCGACCCAGAGGGCAAACTCCTGGCAATAATATTTAACATCTGCGCGAAATACAGGAAAATCCCGCAAGCCTGGAAATTGGCCAGGACTGTATTAATTCACAAAAACGGAAATCCTAACGAAGTCACTAACTACAGGCCTATCTCGCTGCTAAGGACTGTATATAAATTATACGCGGGCCTATTAACCAACAGAATCAAAGCCTGGGTCACGAAGCACGCGGTCCTCTCACATTCGCAGAAAGGGTTCCTCCCGTACGACGGCGTGTTTGAACACCACTATGCCCTAACCAACTACCTGGAAACAGCAAAGAGAACACATTCAGACATCTGCATTGCATGGTTAGACATATGCAATGCATTCGGCACCATCCCCCATGAGGCGATCACTGCTGCCCTTCGGCACGGGCACGCGGGAGAAGAAATCACGGCGATAATTAACGACATCTATACAGACAGCACTACCACCATAGTCCTCGAAGACGGCGAAACGGAACCCATACCTGTCCAATCAGGGGTGAGGCAGGGGTGCCCTCTAAGTGGGATGCTCTTTAACCTAGCGGTAAACCCGCTCCTACAAAAGGCCGAACAAGATCAAAATGCGGCGGCACACGCCGTTCTAGCGTTTGCAGACGACATCTGCCTAATTGCCAAGGACCCCTGCACACTCCAAAACCGGATAAACTCAATAACAACAGCGGCAAAAACAATAAACCTAAAGTTTAACGCCCACAAATGCAGAGCAATGCACTTCAGCGGAGCTAGCCCAGTAGGCTGTCGGGCGACGAATATCACACTGGAAGGAGAAAACATAAGCACAGTCAACTCCCATGAACCAGTTACCTTCCTTGGAAAACCCTTTGGGCACAACATTATATCCGACTGGTCGACACTGCGGAATTACATAGAAACGGCAGAGGCGATTCTAACATCCAGCCTCGCCCCATGGCAACGTCTCGACGCCATAAAATCGTTCTTTTTCCCCATAACCCAATTCGCCCTGAGGACTGGCGCATTAACAAAGGGCGATTGGAAAAAACTAGATAACCACATACGCCCTCTGATAAAACGCACGTTAAACGTTCCGTCCCGCGCCTCAAATCATTACATCTACGGGTCTAGGCAATCCGGCTGCCTAGGAATTCCAGAGTCCGGAATTGATTGTGACATAATGGCGGTCGACGGGGCCTACAAGCTCTTAACATCCCCCGACCCCGTCATTAGGTCACTGGCAATCGAAGACCTCAAGAACACAATAAAAGACAGAACGGGGCAAGATGCAAGCGACCGGACAACAGACTCGTACTTGAACGGAGCACAAGACGGAATATTCAGGGATACAACGAACAAAAGAAAAAACACATGGACCCGGGCGAGAACGGCAACTAGGTTCCTCAAATGTGAATGGGCAACCGGACCTGACATTCGGATCACGATAGAAAACATCGTCCTCTACAGCAGACACAGGAACCTAGTTTGCCGGACCCTCCGGAATGCACACCAAGCGCGACATATAAGAACTCTACATGAGGCCCCACACCAGGGGAAAGTGTGCGAAACCATCGCTCTTAGCCGCACGAGCAGCCACTTTCTCCTAACAGGCAGATACACCAGGTTCGCCGACTGGCGCTTTATTCACCGGGCGAGGCTAGGACTTGTCCCACTAAACGGATACCGGTTTAACGAAGGCCCAAAGACATGCCGGCGCTGTAATATTAGGGATGAAACACTACCGCACGTAACGAACCACTGCCCGGCGCATAACAGAGCTATCCTCCTGCGACACAACGCCATAGTGGAAAGGATCAAAGCAGCGGCAACCGGTAAAATCCGGTTAATCGCTGAAAATAGACCGGTGGCTGAAGGCAGCCTATTACGACCTGACCTCCTTCTAGTTAAACAGCGAACGGCGTTCATCGTAGACGTCACGATTGTGTTTGAAAACCACCCAAGCGCTTTCGATGACGCAAGGGCACGGAAGGAGGAAAGGTACAAGGACCTCAAACAAAGCCTCGGCAGAACATATGACAAGGTGGAAATAATCCCCTTTATTGTTGGTGCACTAGGGTCATGGGACCCGAAAAATGATACGTTCCTGCGAGAGTTATGCTCCAGGAAATACGGAAAACTATTGTCTATTTTATGTGTGTCAGACTGCATACGTTGGTCAAGAGACATATACGCCGAACACCTGTCGGGCGTTCGGCAATACTGACAGAGGCATCATGGCCCTTAAAATTTCACAATTACGATTTTAACGGTATTATTAGTTTGTAGTAGAAGCTGAAGTACATACCGATTGATAGTTTTAAGCCTGTTCATTAACATATTTTATAACCTGTTGTATCTGTTCTTATCAGCTTAATATCTGATACGTGGTGCATCGCACCACCAGAATATTAAACTCATTTTTGGAAAATGACGGAGTGTTAGGAGCTTGCTCCACATCTGTCACGGGTTGGCCCGGCTTTGCAGTATCGCCGGGATCGGCCCACCTTATTGAAATTCAAACAAAGAAAGAAGTTTAACATTCTGACGTATCAAATATTGAGTTGGAAGGCAGGTAAATTTTGAAATAACTGCGATTTCGCATCCAGTACAGGATTCACCTCTCTCGGCAATCATCTTCTCGCAGGCAGGACCGGGCACCAGCGAGTACAAGTAATTTTCCGGGAGAAGCCGTTGTCCGTGGCCACCAGCTGGACCACGCTCCCTATATATCTTTTGTATTTCGCGAACGTCGTCGTCGCCGCCGCACGCAAGTACGATAGGATAACGCGCCTTTTACGAATATGTATCTGATACATATGTATTCAAAACATCGTACTTTTTCCGCTCATTTCTTTCGGCTCAAAGGAAGTGTAATTAATATTCGTTGTTGACGGAAACTGCGTAGCTATATTGAAAACAGGGGTTCGTTGCCGTTAAAGCCTCTTTTAATTCTGTCACTTTCCCATAAATCTATCTCGGTTTTATTATAATTTAGACGTAAAATACCGACGTCTGGATTTCGATATACATTTATAAACAATGTATGCAATATACGTTTATTCCACCTAGCAGAGCGCCTCTTGGGCGGCCATCGCAAAACACGACTGCCCGTTGTAATCTACGAACGTCTTCCTCGCCGCCGCACGCACGCAGCATAGCTGTTGCAAGCGAACATTAGTAAAAACTTACAAATTAATATTCCGCGGATCGAATTATTTTATAATTTTAATTTCTTCTCTACTAAAGTTTCTTTACATGTATATATATATACACTCTTCTGTGAGTTAAAAAAAAAAAAAAAAAAAAAAAAAAAAAAAAAAAAAAAAAAAAACACGACTGCCCGTTGTAATCTACGAACGTCTTCCTCGCCGCCGCACGCACGCAGCATAGCTGTTGCAAGCGAACATTAGTAAAAACTTACAAATTAATATTCCGCGGATCGAATTATTTTATAATTTTAATTTCTTCTCTACTAAAGTTTCTTTACATGTATATATATATACACTCTTCTGTGAGTTAAAAAAAAAAAAAAAAAAAAAAAAAAAAAAAAAAAAAAAAAAAAAAAACACGACTGCCCGTTGTAATCTACGAACGTCTTCCTCGCCGCCGCACGCACGCAGCATAGCTGTTGCAAGCGAACATTAGTAAAAACTTACAAATTAATATTCCGCGGATCGAATTATTTTATAATTTTAATTTCTTCTCTACTAAAGTTTCTTTACATGTATATATATATACACTCTTCTGTGAGTTAAAAAAAAAAAAAAAAAAAAAAAAAAAAAAAAAAAAAAAAAAAAAACACGACTGCCCGTTGTAATCTACGAACGTCTTCCTCGCCGCCGCACGCACGCAGCATAGCTGTTGCAAGCGAACATTAGTAAAAACTTACAAATTAATATTCCGCGGATCGAATTATTTTATAATTTTAATTTCTTCTCTACTAAAGTTTCTTTACATGTATATATATATACACTCTTCTGTGAGTTAAAAAAAAAAAAAAAAAAAAAAAAAAAAAAAAAAAAAAAAAACACGACTGCCCGTTGTAATCTACGAACGTCTTCCTCGCCGCCGCACGCACGCAGCATAGCTGTTGCAAGCGAACATTAGTAAAAACTTACAAATTAATATTCCGCGGATCGAATTATTTTATAATTTAAATTTCTTCTCTACTAAAGTTTCTTTACATGTATATATATATACACTCTTCTGTGAGTTAAAAAAAAAAAAAAAAAAAAAAAAAAAAAAAAACACGACTGCCCGTTGTAATCTACGAACGTCTTCCTCGCCGCCGCACGCACGCAGCATAGCTGTTGCAAGCGAACATTAGTAAAAACTTACAAATTAATATTCCGCGGATCGAATTATTTTATAATTTTAATTTCTTCTCTACTAAAGTTTCTTTACATGTATATATATATACACTCTTCTGTGAGTTAAAAAAAAAAAAAAAAAAAAAAAAAAAAAAAAAAAAACACGACTGCCCGTTGTAATCTACGAACGTCTTCCTCGCCGCCGCACGCACGCAGCATAGCTGTTGCAAGCGAACATTAGTAAAAACTTACAAATTAATATTCCGCGGATCGAATTATTTTATAATTTTAATTTCTTCTCTACTAAAGTTTCTTTACATGTATATATATATATACACTCTTCTGTGAGTTAAAAAAAAAAAAAAAAAAAAAAAAAAAAAAAAAAAAAAAACACGACTGCCCGTTGTAATCTACGAACGTCTTCCTCGCCGCCGCACGCACGCAGCATAGCTGTTGCAAGCGAACATTAGTAAAAACTTACAAATTAATATTCCGCGGATCGAATTATTTTATAATTTTAATTTCTTCTCTACTAAAGTTTCTTTACATGTATATATATATACACTCTTCTGTGAGTTAAAAAAAAAAAAAAAAAAAAAAAAAAAAAAAAAAAAAAAAAACACGACTGCCCGTTGTAATCTACGAACGTCTTCCTCGCCGCCGCACGCACGCAGCATAGCTGTTGCAAGCGAACATTAGTAAAAACTTACAAATTAATATTCCGCGGATCGAATTATTTTATAATTTTAATTTCTTCTCTACTAAAGTTTCTTTACATGTATATATATATACACTCTTCTGTGAGTTAAAAAAAAAAAAAAAAAAAAAAAAAAAAAAAAAAAAATCCACCATTTTTTTTTACTTCTATATATATTTAAATAAATAAATATATATTTAAAAAATGGGGAAAATTTTTAAATGTCGCGTACATGTGAGCGCGTACTGTTTAAAGACAAATATTAACTTTGTTTACAAAGACCGCGTAACAATGGAAACGTCAACGTGAAAAATTGTAACCGTTATCAATTCCTTTTAATTCGCACCGAACTCTGACTGTCTATTCGTTTCTTAGACGACGTCATTTCTTTTTTGCTCAATTTGACGGAACTCGTGTGTTTACGTGAGGAATTTAATTTTTTTCTCTTACATTTACGTATCACCCTGCAGCGAGTGCAGGTAAGTGCCGCTAGGTGGGGACGTACTGTAACAATAAAACTGTTGATACATTTCAAATATTTTTATCTTTGAAGCCAATTGTTTCCTTTCCCGCGATATTTAAGCATTCGACGGTTGACCTCACTTTCCGATCAGGATTTCAGGCGTTTCGCGGGGACCGCGTGTTTCGACGTATTGCCGCAGAAACATTTAACAATGCTCCCCGTTGATTACAATGGTGTCCGGAATAAAAGACCGTCCCGATCGAGGAATCTTTATCGCTTCTCGGCCTTTTGGCTAAGATCAAAGTGTAGTACTTGGTCTTTCCAACTGTTCTGAACATTCGCTATACCCATATCTATCCTTTTTCATTATCCGTGGCACAAGAGAACACATCTGTCTTATAGACAGTGGCGTACGTGTACGAGCTTGAGTGTCGCACTTCCGCAGCAGGAGAGAACACTTTAACCGTTCTTTCGGTTAACGGCGCTCCTAGAGCGAGCTTAACTGCTGCACTTCCTCCACCTTATTAATCCTCGCCAAACCTACCAAATTTCATACTCCTACCACCCACCGTTCTTGAATTATCCCGCCCTAAAATCTTACCTCTCACATTCCCCTTATCCAGGCCGGGCCATATAAGCCCTACCCCACTCCTCCAGTGTAAGTTGCACTAGAAGTCTAGTGTACTTACTACCCAACAACCTTATTGTTTCTCTTCACTTGTTGTGGCATTTTGCCTCGTTCTGTTGTGACTTTGTACTTTGGCGAATCAGCCAAAAACCACAAAGCTCACGTTTTTCGTTTTTCTTTAAACTTTGTTCCTTGTTTTTTCATTTCGTCTTGTTCCTTGGCGAATTAGCCAAGGCCGACAAGTCTTTGTCACGTAAGCAACTTGACTCCAGTGTAAGTCACACTGAAAGTCTAGTGTGCCTATTATCCAACAGCCCTATCGTTGCTGTTGACTTGTTGCATTCTGCTTTGCTTTGTTTTATCTTGTCTTTGTACTTTGGCGAATCAGCCAAAGATCACAAAGCTCACGACTTTCGTTTTTTACATCAATTTTGTCTATTGATTCTTGTTTCGTCTTGTTCCTTGGCTAATCAGCCAAGGCCGACAAGTCATTGTCGCGTAAGCAACTTGCTTTACGCTTTACCCTTTTCCGGCGAGACCAAAGGCTAATAAAGGCCCTGATTGACAATCAGGAAACGCCGTCTGTCTGTGACAGCTCTATTAGCAAGTCCGACCTCTCACGTCCCATCGTGGTCTCTGGGCAATTTCGCTAGTTCCACTAGCGATAGACAAGAGAGGAGGGCGAAAACCACAAGTGTCGCGTGGGTGAAACCAGCCCTTCGGGGTCGTACTTGTGGTTGGGGATTTGTCAACCCCAAATCCTTTGAATCCACGTGTCGAACATGGAAGGGACCGGCCGGTCGGCCAGCCCCAACACGAGCTCGGACGCCAGGGAAGACCCTGGAATGATCCCTCAACCAAAGGCTTCATTCGCGGCAATTGCTGCACGGAACGCTCCTAAACTATCGCCAACAAGCAGTGTTGGATACGACAGACGGCGCGCGATAAAGTGCACCCCAGCAAACGAAAACCAGGCAATAACTGACGGAATAAAGAGGAGCTTTGCCACGTGTCTCTGCCGTAGTGCTGATGCAACTACGGCTGACATTACGGCAATCAGACAGGTGAACAATGAAATTCACGCCGTTCTAGCGACACCTTTATTAGTTGACAAACTAATAAAGAAATCGCCAATCAAAATAAATGACACTGACTTTACCATCACTCCGTTCGTGCCGAGGAACAAGAAAATATGGATATATAACCCATCAATCATGATAGACGCGGCAGCAATTAAATCCAAATTAACGGAACATTGCACCGTAGCTCACATAGGCGACATCCTAGACGATTTTGGGTTTCAAACGGGCAAAATGTTCGGATATGTACAAGGGGACAAGATCCCTAGCGCAATATTCATAGGGAACATAAAAATAAACATAACGTACCAAGGCATGGAACGGAGATGCCGACTGTGCCAATCTCTAGACCACGCTGCTGGAGCCTGCCCTGAGAGGCAGTGCTTCAACTGCAAAGAAAAGGGTCACGTAAGTGAAGATTGCAAAATGGGGTGCAAGCGATGTGGGGCGAAAGACCACCGGGGAAAAGAGTGCCCGCAGGGCAAAATCGAAATTGATTCCAGGACAGAATTCCCGGAAATCACCCGCGCCAACAGTAAACCCAAGGGCGAACGGGAAACCCCTGCCCCAAATAGGGAGGATCCCGTATCCACGGAAGTAGCCCAGCCCGCACCTATAAACGAGATTGACGAGAAAGACATTGATGAATTATTATCCCAACTCAATAACCCAGCAGTGCCCCCGGTAGACCAGGAGCAGGAAGCCATGGCTACCGAGGAAACCGAAACATGCACCCAATCCAGCGAAAGCTCGTCAGACGATGGAGGAAGCAATATTCCTCCAAAAAGGAAAAGGAGGGCGAAGAAAGACAAAGCCCCACCAGCACCAAAGCCAACCGAGGCTCATAAAAAACTAAAGAGCATTGACCCATCCATGCCAACTATAAATAACTCATAATGGAAGACAACAATATAAAGGAAATCGCCAAAACCTTCTACCAAGGCACAGATGCAATCGCCCGAATAAACGACCTCCTACTAATTAGATTCCCGCCCCAAAACCACGCTGGGTGCACGGAGAACGGTTGCCCACGTGCATTTCAGGCCGCCACCTGGGCCACTACGAAACAATCACTAAAAAGACACCTGAACAGAGACCACGACGTCACAATCAGAAAAGACATCAACATTTGCAAAACGTGCGGCAAACAGTTGGGACCACGACCCACAATGCACGAGTGTCTAGCCGCTGCACAGGGAGCAATCACCATCGAAGGGAGGGGAGACTTTCTATGCGACAAATGCCCCGAATCGTTCCTTACCAACCTAGGGCTGCGAAACCACTTGGCGGCACACCAACTCAAAAGGCGGCAGGAAGTCCGTGAGGTGGAAAATCCCCTTCCTACCCACGGACAACCACCTGCCCATCACAGGGCCTCCACCCAAGTGGAAGACCCGGACCCTGGGCCAACCCAGTCGGAAGACGAATATGAGGATGATGAGGATGGGGAACCGAGCCCGGTCCAGTCCCAGCGCAACATATTAAAAACTATCCTGAAGGAAGGAAAGAGCCATGACAAATGGGCATTGTTCGAGGACGTCCTCATATCTATAACCAAAGCGGCGCAAGCCGCGGTAAATCTGCCACCGCCCACGGAGCAACATAGAAGGATAAGGCCAGAAAACATTGCGGACTGTGAATTTATTCAAAAGTTGTATAGACGAAACAGGCGGCGAGCTGTGAGGCTCATATTGGAGGGAGACGCCCCAAGGTGCCCTCTAGACAAACGCGATGTCGAAAGACACTTCACCAAGACATGGAGTAGAACTACGTGCACGGATGATTTATACTCGTCAGAACACCATCAGGCAAGAAATCCGGTCCTGATAGGCGGATTCACCGCAAAAGAGGTCGAAACTCGGCTTAAGCGTTGCGAAAACACCGCCCCGGGTAGCGACAGGCTATCATACGCCCACTGGCGGGCAGTCGACCCCGAGGGCAAGCTCCTCGCCCTGATTTACAATATTTGCCTAAAATACAGAACAATACCCAAAACCTGGAAATCGGCCCGTACAATACTCATCCACAAGAACGGGGACCGAGAAAGCATAGAAAATTATAGGCCAATATCGCTGCAGAGAACTATATACAAACTATACACAGGCCTCCTGACGACCAGGATGAACACGTGGATCGCCAAACACGCCGCCCTGTCCCATGGGCAAAAGGGTTTCCTTCCCTTCGACGGCGTGTTTGAGCACCACTATGCCCTATCCAGTTACTTGGAACTAGCCAAAAGGAAAAAAACTGACATATGCATTGCCTGGCTAGATGTACAGAATGCTTTTGGAGCAATACCCCACGAAGCCATATTTGCTGCCCTGCAATACGCCCAAGCAGGCGATGACTTCACGGAGATTGTAAAAGACATATACAGCGATAGCTCCACAACAATTACTGTAGAGGGGGGCGAAACGAAGCCAATTTCCATGCACTCAGGTGTGCGACAAGGTTGCCCACTAAGTGGAGTACTATTCAACCTAGCTGTAAACCCACTTCTAAACTCAATCGGCCAAGACCAACAGGAAGAACCGCATTCAGTGCTAGCATTTGCGGATGATATATGCGTAATAGCTGAAGACCCGACCACCCTACAGGCACGCATCAACACCCTCACAGAAACCGCGAAATCTATAAATTTGGTCTTTAACGCAAGGAAATGCAAAACCATGCACTTTAGTGGCGCAAGCCCCGTCGGGTGCCGTGCGACCCAATTTTTACTTGAAGGAGAAATCATACAAGCCGCCCAAACACACGAGCAGGTCACGTTCCTTGGAAAGCCCTTCGGCCATAACATACTGTCCGATTGGTCCACCCTAAGAAATTATATGGAATCGGCAGAAACGATTCTATCATCAAGTCTTGCCCCATGGCAACGATTAGATGCAATGAAAACCTTCTTCTACCCGACGATCCAGTTTGCGCTCCGTACCGGATCGCTCACAAAAGGCGACTGGCAGAAGCTGGATCACCATATAAAACCCCTAATTAAGAAAACGCTTAACCTACCAACCAGAGCCACGAACAGCTACTTATACGGATCGAGACAGTCCGGATGCCTGGGCATCCCAGAGGCATCGGTCGACAGCGACATCCTAGCGGTGGACGGGGCATTTAAGCTCCTCACCTCCCCGGACCCCGCTATAAGAGCACTTGCCCATAAAGACCTGATAACCACAGTTTCAGATAGGACAGGGCAAACCCCCACAGAACCCCTTATAAGCCAATACCTGAGCGGGTCCCAAGAAGGTGTCTTCCACACCACAACTAATAAGAGGAAGAACACCTGGACACGGGCAAGGACCGCTTCCAGATGCACCAAGAGCGAATGGACAATAGGCCCAGATATCCGAATCGCATCGGAAGGTGTAGTTCTGTATGCACGACACAGGAACCTAGTGTGCAGAACACTAAGGAACTCATACCAAGCGGGGCACACGAAGGATCTGCATAACGCCCCACACCAGGGCAAAGTATGTGAAACGGTGGCCCTTAGCCGGACAAGTAGCCATTTCCTACTGTCCGGGAAATACACACGATTCGCAGATTGGCGTTTTATTCACCGGGCCAGATTGAGCCTAGTGCCCCTGAACGGTTACCGCTTCGACGGAGGGCCAAAGAGGTGCAGGCGCTGCAACGTGCACGACGAAACACTCCCACACGTGACGAACCACTGTCCTGCTCATAATCGAGCCATATTGCTACGGCATAATGCCATCGTGGAGCGGATAAAAACCGCAGCAAGTGGTAATACCAGGCTGATAGCAGAAAACAGGCCTGTATTGGAAGGCAGCCTGGTGCGGCCCGACCTACTGCTAGTCAAAAACCGTACAGCCTACATAATTGACGTAACCGTAGTATTTGAAAACCACCCATCAGCCTTTGACGAAGCAAGGGCCAGAAAGGAGACAAGGTACGCAGACCTAAAATGCAGCCTGGAAAGGACGTATGACAAAGTGGAAATCGTCCCTTTTATCGTTGGTGCGCTAGGGGCTTGGGACCCAAAAAATGAAAAATTCATGCGCGAAATTTGCACGAAACGGTATTTAAAATTAATGGCAATACTATGTGTATCTGACTGCATCAGATGGTCAAGAAATATTTACGCCGAACACCTATCCGGTGTCCGGCAATTTTAATCGTGGACTAAGTTTTTAAATATCGGATTTTAACCATGGAGTTTTTTGATAAGTTTTTAAGAAATACTGTTTGATAGTTTTAATTGTTAAGATAACCACTAGCTATAATCCGTTGAATCTGTTCTTATCAGCTTAATATCTGATACGTGGTGCATCGCACCACCAGAATATTAAACTCATTTTTGGAAAATGACGGAGTGTTAGGAGCTTGCTCCACATCTGTCACGGGTTGGCCCGGCTTTGCAGTATCGCCGGGATCGGCCCACCTTATTGAAATTCAAACAAAGAAAGAAGTTTAACATTCTGACGTATCAAATATTGAGTTGGAAGGCAGGTAAATTTTGAAATAACTGCGATTTCGCATCCAGTACAGGATTCACCTCTCTCGGCAATCATCTTCTCGCAGGCAGGACCGGGCACCAGCGAGTACAAGTAATTTTCCGGGAGAAGCCGTTGTCCGTGGCCACCAGCTGGACCACGCTCCCTATATATCTTTTGTATTTCGCGAACGTCGTCGTCGCCGCCGCACGCACGCACGCAAGTACGAAAGGATAACGCGCCTTTTACGAATATGTATCTGATACATATGTATTCAAAACATCGTACTTTTTCCGCTCATTTCTTTCGGCTCAAAGGAAGTGTAATTAATATTCGTTGTTGACGGAAACTGCGTAGCTATATTGAAAACAGGGGTTCGTTGCCGTTAAAGCCTCTTTTAATTCTGTCACTTTCCCATAAATCTATCTCGGTTTTATTATAATTTAGACGTAAAATACCGACGTCTGGATTTCGATATACATTTATAAACAATGTATGCAATATACGTTTATTCCACCTAGCAGAGCGCCTCTTGGGCGGCCATCGCAAAACACGACTGCCCGTTGTAATCTACGAACGTCTTCCTCGCCGCCGCACGCACGCAGCATAGCTGTTGCAAGCGAACATTAGTAAAAACTTACAAATTAATATTCCGCGGATCGAATTATTTTATAATTTTAATTTCTTCTCTACTAAAGTTTCTTTACATGTATATATATATACACTCTTCTGTGAGTTAAAAAAAAAAAAAAAAAAAAAAAAAAAAAAAAAAAAAAAAAACACGACTGCCCGTTGTAATCTACGAACGTCTTCCTCGCCGCCGCACGCACGCAGCATAGCTGTTGCAAGCGAACATTAGTAAAAACTTACAAATTAATATTCCGCGGATCGAATTATTTTATAATTTTAATTTCTTCTCTACTAAAGTTTCTTTACATGTATATATATATACACTCTTCTGTGAGTTAAAAAAAAAAAAAAAAAAAAAAAAAAAAAAAAAAAAAAAAAAAACACGACTGCCCGTTGTAATCTACGAACGTCTTCCTCGCCGCCGCACGCACGCAGCATAGCTGTTGCAAGCGAACATTAGTAAAAACTTACAAATTAATATTCCGCGGATCGAATTATTTTATAATTTTAATTTCTTCTCTACTAAAGTTTCTTTACATGTATATATATATACACTCTTCTGTGAGTTAAAAAAAAAAAAAAAAAAAAAAAAAAAAAAAAAAAAAAAAAACACGACTGCCCGTTGTAATCTACGAACGTCTTCCTCGCCGCCGCACGCACGCAGCATAGCTGTTGCAAGCGAACATTAGTAAAAACTTACAAATTAATATTCCGCGAATCGAATTATTTTATAATTTTAATTTCTTCTCTACTAAAGTTTCTTTACATGTATATATATATACACTCTTCTGTGAGTTAAAAAAAAAAAAAAAAAAAAAAAAAAAAAAAAAAACACGACTGCCCGTTGTAATCTACGAACGTCTTCCTCGCCGCCGCACGCACGCAGCATAGCTGTTGCAAGCGAACATTAGTAAAAACTTACAAATTAATATTCCGCGGATCGAATTATTTTATAATTTTAATTTCTTCTCTACTAAAGTTTCTTTACATGTATATATATATACACTCTTCTGTGAGTTAAAAAAAAAAAAAAAAAAAAAAAAAAAAAAAAAAAAAAACACGACTGCCCGTTGTAATCTACGAACGTCTTCCTCGCCGCCGCACGCACGCAGCATAGCTGTTGCAAGCGAACATTAGTAAAAACTTACAAATTAATATTCCGCGGATCGAATTATTTTATAATTTAAATTTCTTCTCTACTAAAGTTTCTTTACATGTATATATATATACACTCTTCTGTGAGTTAAAAAAAAAAAAAAAAAAAAAAAACACGACTGCCCGTTGTAATCTACGAACGTCTTCCTCGCCGCCGCACGCACGCAGCATAGCTGTTGCAAGCGAACATTAGTAAAAACTTACAAATTAATATTCCGCGGATCGAATTATTTTATAATTTTAATTTCTTCTCTACTAAAGTTTCTTTACATGTATATATATATACACTCTTCTGTGAGTTAAAAAAAAAAAAAAAAAAAAAAAAAAAAAAAAAAAAAAAAAAAAAACACGACTGCCCGTTGTAATCTACGAACGTCTTCCTCGCCGCCGCACGCACGCAGCATAGCTGTTGCAAGCGAACATTAGTAAAAACTTACAAATTAATATTCCGCGGATCGAATTATTTTATAATTTTAATTTCTTCTCTACTAAAGTTTCTTTACATGTATATATATATACACTCTTCTGTGAGTTAAAAAAAAAAAAAAAAAAAAAAAAAAAAAAAAAAAAAAACACGACTGCCCGTTGTAATCTACGAACGTCTTCCTCGCCGCCGCACGCACGCAGCATAGCTGTTGCAAGCGAACATTAGTAAAAACTTACAAATTAATATTCCGCGGATCGAATTATTTTATAATTTTAATTTCTTCTCTACTAAAGTTTCTTTACATGTATATATATATACCCTCTTCTGTGAGTTAAAAAAAAAAAAAAAAAAAAAAAACACGACTGCCCGTTGTAATCTACGAACGTCTTCCTCGCCGCCGCACGCACGCAGCATAGCTGTTGCAAGCGAACATTAGTAAAAACTTACAAATTAATATTCCGCGGATCGAATTATTTTATAATTTTAATTTCTTCTCTACTAAAGTTTCTTTACATGTATATATATATACACTCTTCTGTGAGTTAAAAAAAAAAAAAAAAAAAAAAAAAAAAAAAAAAAAAAAAACACGACTGCCCGTTGTAATCTACGAACGTCTTCCTCGCCGCCGCACGCACGCAGCATAGCTGTTGCAAGCGAACATTAGTAAAAACTTACAAATTAATATTCCGCGGATCGAATTATTTTATAATTTTAATTTCTTCTCTACTAAAGTTTCTTTACATGTATATATATATACACTCTTCTGTGAGTTAAAAAAAAAAAAAAAAAAAAAAAAAAAAAAAAAAAAAAAAAACACGACTGCCCGTTGTAATCTACGAACGTCTTCCTCGCCGCCGCACGCACGCAGCATAGCTGTTGCAAGCGAACATTAGTAAAAACTTACAAATTAATATTCCGCGGATCGAATTATTTTATAATTTTAATTTCTTCTCTACTAAAGTTTCTTTACATGTATATATATATACACTCTTCTGTGAGTTAAAAAAAAAAAAAAAAAAAAAAAAAAAAAAAAAAAAAATCCACCATTTTTTTTTACTTCTATATATATTTAAATAAATAAATATATATTTAAAAAATGGGGAAAATTTTTAAATGTCGCGTACATGTGAGCGCGTACTGTTTAAAGACAAATATTAACTTTGTTTACAAAGACCGCGTAACAATGGAAACGTCAACGTGAAAAATTGTAACCGTTATCAATTCCACTTAATTCGCACCGAACTCTGACTGTCTATTCGTTTCTTAGACGACGTCATTTCTTTTTTGCTCAATTTGACGGAACTCGTGTGTTTACGTGAGGAATTTAATTTTTTTCTCTTACATTTACGTATCACCCTGCAGCGAGTGCAGGTAAGTGCCGCTAGGTGGGGACGTACTGTAACAATAAAACTGTTGATACATTTCAAATATTTTTATCTTTGAAGCCAATTGTTTCCTTTCCCGCGATATTTAAGCATTCGACGGTTGACCTCACTTTCCGATCAGGATTTCAGGCGTTTCGCGGGGACCGCGTGTTTCGACGTATTGCCGCAGAAACATTTAACAATGCTCCCCGTTGATTACAATGGTGTCCGGAATAAAAGACCGTCCCGATCGAGGAATCTTTATCGCTTCTCGGCCTTTTGGCTAAGATCAAAGTGTAGTACTTGGTCTTTCCAACTGTTCTGAACATTCGCTATACCCATATCTATCCTTTTTCATTATCCGTGGCACAAGAGAACACATCTGTCTTATAGACAGTGGCGTACGTGTACGAGCTTGAGTGTCGCACTTCCGCAGCAGGAGAGAACACTTTAACCGTTCTTTCGGTTAACGGCGCTCCTAGAGCGAGCTTAACTGCTGCACTTCCTCCACCTTATTAATCCTCGCCAAACCTACCAAATTTCATACTCCTACCACCCACCGTTCTTGAATTATCCCGCCCTAAAATCTTACCTCTCACATTCCCCTTATCCAGGCCGGGCCATATAAGCCCTACCCCACTCCTCCAGTGTAAGTTGCACTAGAAGTCTAGTGTACTTACTACCCAACAACCTTATTGTTTCTCTTCACTTGTTGTGGCATTTTGCCTCGTTCTGTTGTGACTTTGTACTTTGGCGAATCAGCCAAAAACCACAAAGCTCACGTTTTTCGTTTTTCTTTAAACTTTGTTCCTTGTTTTTTCATTTCGTCTTGTTCCTTGGCGAATTAGCCAAGGCCGACAAGTCTTTGTCACGTAAGCAACTTGACTCCAGTGTAAGTCACACTGAAAGTCTAGTGTGCCTATTATCCAACAGCCCTATCGTTGCTGTTGACTTGTTGCATTCTGCTTTGCTTTGTTTTATCTTGTCTTTGTACTTTGGCGAATCAGCCAAAGATCACAAAGCTCACGACTTTCGTTTTTTACATCAATTTTGTCTATTGATTCTTGTTTCGTCTTGTTCCTTGGCTAATCAGCCAAGGCCGACAAGTCATTGTCGCGTAAGCAACTTGCTTTACGCTTTACCCTTTTCCGGCGAGACCAAAGGCTAATAAAGGCCCTGATTGACAATCAGGAAACGCCGTCTGTCTGTGACAGCTCTATTAGCAAGTCCGACCTCTCACGTCCCATCGTGGTCTCTGGGCAATTTCGCTAGTTCCACTAGCGATAGACAAGAGAGGAGGGCGAAAACCACAAGTGTCGCGTGGGTGAAACCAGCCCTTCGGGGTCGTACTTGTGGTTGGGGATTTGTCAACCCCAAATCCTTTGAATCCACGTGTCGAACATGGAAGGGACCGGCCGGTCGGCCAGCCCCAACACGAGCTCGGACGCCAGGGAAGACCCTGGAATGATCCCTCAACCAAAGGCTTCATTCGCGGCAATTGCTGCACGGAACGCTCCTAAACTATCGCCAACAAGCAGTGTTGGATACGACAGACGGCGCGCGATAAAGTGCACCCCAGCAAACGAAAACCAGGCAATAACTGACGGAATAAAGAGGAGCTTTGCCACGTGTCTCTGCCGTAGTGCTGATGCAACTACGGCTGACATTACGGCAATCAGACAGGTGAACAATGAAATTCACGCCGTTCTAGCGACACCTTTATTAGTTGACAAACTAATAAAGAAATCGCCAATCAAAATAAATGACACTGACTTTACCATCACTCCGTTCGTGCCGAGGAACAAGAAAATATGGATATATAACCCATCAATCATGATAGACGCGGCAGCAATTAAATCCAAATTAACGGAACATTGCACCGTAGCTCACATAGGCGACATCCTAGACGATTTTGGGTTTCAAACGGGCAAAATGTTCGGATATGTACAAGGGGACAAGATCCCTAGCGCAATATTCATAGGGAACATAAAAATAAACATAACGTACCAAGGCATGGAACGGAGATGCCGACTGTGCCAATCTCTAGACCACGCTGCTGGAGCCTGCCCTGAGAGGCAGTGCTTCAACTGCAAAGAAAAGGGTCACGTAAGTGAAGATTGCAAAATGGGGTGCAAGCGATGTGGGGCGAAAGACCACCGGGGAAAAGAGTGCCCGCAGGGCAAAATCGAAATTGATTCCAGGACAGAATTCCCGGAAATCACCCGCGCCAACAGTAAACCCAAGGGCGAACGGGAAACCCCTGCCCCAAATAGGGAGGATCCCGTATCCACGGAAGTAGCCCAGCCCGCACCTATAAACGAGATTGACGAGAAAGACATTGATGAATTATTATCCCAACTCAATAACCCAGCAGTGCCCCCGGTAGACCAGGAGCAGGAAGCCATGGCTACCGAGGAAACCGAAACATGCACCCAATCCAGCGAAAGCTCGTCAGACGATGGAGGAAGCAATATTCCTCCAAAAAGGAAAAGGAGGGCGAAGAAAGACAAAGCCCCACCAGCACCAAAGCCAACCGAGGCTCATAAAAAACTAAAGAGCATTGACCCATCCATGCCAACTATAAATAACTCATAATGGAAGACAACAATATAAAGGAAATCGCCAAAACCTTCTACCAAGGCACAGATGCAATCGCCCGAATAAACGACCTCCTACTAATTAGATTCCCGCCCCAAAACCACGCTGGGTGCACGGAGAACGGTTGCCCACGTGCATTTCAGGCCGCCACCTGGGCCACTACGAAACAATCACTAAAAAGACACCTGAACAGAGACCACGACGTCACAATCAGAAAAGACATCAACATTTGCAAAACGTGCGGCAAACAGTTGGGACCACGACCCACAATGCACGAGTGTCTAGCCGCTGCACAGGGAGCAATCACCATCGAAGGGAGGGGAGACTTTCTATGCGACAAATGCCCCGAATCGTTCCTTACCAACCTAGGGCTGCGAAACCACTTGGCGGCACACCAACTCAAAAGGCGGCAGGAAGTCCGTGAGGTGGAAAATCCCCTTCCTACCCACGGACAACCACCTGCCCATCACAGGGCCTCCACCCAAGTGGAAGACCCGGACCCTGGGCCAACCCAGTCGGAAGACGAATATGAGGATGATGAGGATGGGGAACCGAGCCCGGTCCAGTCCCAGCGCAACATATTAAAAACTATCCTGAAGGAAGGAAAGAGCCATGACAAATGGGCATTGTTCGAGGACGTCCTCATATCTATAACCAAAGCGGCGCAAGCCGCGGTAAATCTGCCACCGCCCACGGAGCAACATAGAAGGATAAGGCCAGAAAACATTGCGGACTGTGAATTTATTCAAAAGTTGTATAGACGAAACAGGCGGCGAGCTGTGAGGCTCATATTGGAGGGAGACGCCCCAAGGTGCCCTCTAGACAAACGCGATGTCGAAAGACACTTCACCAAGACATGGAGTAGAACTACGTGCACGGATGATTTATACTCGTCAGAACACCATCAGGCAAGAAATCCGGTCCTGATAGGCGGATTCACCGCAAAAGAGGTCGAAACTCGGCTTAAGCGTTGCGAAAACACCGCCCCGGGTAGCGACAGGCTATCATACGCCCACTGGCGGGCAGTCGACCCCGAGGGCAAGCTCCTCGCCCTGATTTACAATATTTGCCTAAAATACAGAACAATACCCAAAACCTGGAAATCGGCCCGTACAATACTCATCCACAAGAACGGGGACCGAGAAAGCATAGAAAATTATAGGCCAATATCGCTGCAGAGAACTATATACAAACTATACACAGGCCTCCTGACGACCAGGATGAACACGTGGATCGCCAAACACGCCGCCCTGTCCCATGGGCAAAAGGGTTTCCTTCCCTTCGACGGCGTGTTTGAGCACCACTATGCCCTATCCAGTTACTTGGAACTAGCCAAAAGGAAAAAAACTGACATATGCATTGCCTGGCTAGATGTACAGAATGCTTTTGGAGCAATACCCCACGAAGCCATATTTGCTGCCCTGCAATACGCCCAAGCAGGCGATGACTTCACGGAGATTGTAAAAGACATATACAGCGATAGCTCCACAACAATTACTGTAGAGGGGGGCGAAACGAAGCCAATTTCCATGCACTCAGGTGTGCGACAAGGTTGCCCACTAAGTGGAGTACTATTCAACCTAGCTGTAAACCCACTTCTAAACTCAATCGGCCAAGACCAACAGGAAGA
The DNA here is from genome assembly GCA_037074705.1 of Zhengitettix transpicula. Taxonomy (NCBI): domain Eukaryota; kingdom Metazoa; phylum Arthropoda; class Insecta; order Orthoptera; family Tetrigidae; genus Zhengitettix; species Zhengitettix transpicula. The sequence continues at coordinate 312,844 of JAYJMR010000018.1, forward strand.
ACCGCATTCAGTGCTAGCATTTGCGGATGATATATGCGTAATAGCTGAAGACCCGACCACCCTACAGGCACGCATCAACACCCTCACAGAAACCGCGAAATCTATAAATTTGGTCTTTAACGCAAGGAAATGCAAAACCATGCACTTTAGTGGCGCAAGCCCCGTCGGGTGCCGTGCGACCCAATTTTTACTTGAAGGAGAAATCATACAAGCCGCCCAAACACACGAGCAGGTCACGTTCCTTGGAAAGCCCTTCGGCCATAACATACTGTCCGATTGGTCCACCCTAAGAAATTATATGGAATCGGCAGAAACGATTCTATCATCAAGTCTTGCCCCATGGCAACGATTAGATGCAATGAAAACCTTCTTCTACCCGACGATCCAGTTTGCGCTCCGTACCGGATCGCTCACAAAAGGCGACTGGCAGAAGCTGGATCACCATATAAAACCCCTAATTAAGAAAACGCTTAACCTACCAACCAGAGCCACGAACAGCTACTTATACGGATCGAGACAGTCCGGATGCCTGGGCATCCCAGAGGCATCGGTCGACAGCGACATCCTAGCGGTGGACGGGGCATTTAAGCTCCTCACCTCCCCGGACCCCGCTATAAGAGCACTTGCCCATAAAGACCTGATAACCACAGTTTCAGATAGGACAGGGCAAACCCCCACAGAACCCCTTATAAGCCAATACCTGAGCGGGTCCCAAGAAGGTGTCTTCCACACCACAACTAATAAGAGGAAGAACACCTGGACACGGGCAAGGACCGCTTCCAGATGCACCAAGAGCGAATGGACAATAGGCCCAGATATCCGAATCGCATCGGAAGGTGTAGTTCTGTATGCACGACACAGGAACCTAGTGTGCAGAACACTAAGGAACTCATACCAAGCGGGGCACACGAAGGATCTGCATAACGCCCCACACCAGGGCAAAGTATGTGAAACGGTGGCCCTTAGCCGGACAAGTAGCCATTTCCTACTGTCCGGGAAATACACACGATTCGCAGATTGGCGTTTTATTCACCGGGCCAGATTGAGCCTAGTGCCCCTGAACGGTTACCGCTTCGACGGAGGGCCAAAGAGGTGCAGGCGCTGCAACGTGCACGACGAAACACTCCCACACGTGACGAACCACTGTCCTGCTCATAATCGAGCCATATTGCTACGGCATAATGCCATCGTGGAGCGGATAAAAACCGCAGCAAGTGGTAATACCAGGCTGATAGCAGAAAACAGGCCTGTATTGGAAGGCAGCCTGGTGCGGCCCGACCTACTGCTAGTCAAAAACCGTACAGCCTACATAATTGACGTAACCGTAGTATTTGAAAACCACCCATCAGCCTTTGACGAAGCAAGGGCCAGAAAGGAGACAAGGTACGCAGACCTAAAATGCAGCCTGGAAAGGACGTATGACAAAGTGGAAATCGTCCCTTTTATCGTTGGTGCGCTAGGGGCTTGGGACCCAAAAAATGAAAAATTCATGCGCGAAATTTGCACGAAACGGTATTTAAAATTAATGGCAATACTATGTGTATCTGACTGCATCAGATGGTCAAGAAATATTTACGCCGAACACCTATCCGGTGTCCGGCAATTTTAATCGTGGACTAAGTTTTTAAATATCGGATTTTAACCATGGAGTTTTTTGATAAGTTTTTAAGAAATACTGTTTGATAGTTTTAATTGTTAAGATAACCACTAGCTATAATCCGTTGAATCTGTTCTTATCAGCTTAATATCTGATACGTGGTGCATCGCACCACCAGAATATTAAACTCATTTTTGGAAAATGACGGAGTGTTAGGAGCTTGCTCCACATCTGTCACGGGTTGGCCCGGCTTTGCAGTATCGCCGGGATCGGCCCACCTTATTGAAATTCAAACAAAGAAAGAAGTTTAACATTCTGACGTATCAAATATTGAGTTGGAAGGCAGGTAAATTTTGAAATAACTGCGATTTCACATCCAGTACAGGATTCACCTCTCTCGGCAATCATCTTCTCGCAGGCAGGACCGGGCACCAGCGAGTACAAGTAATTTTCCGGGAGAAGCCGTTGTCCGTGGCCACCAGCTGGACCACGCTCCCTATATATCTTTTGTATTTCGCGAACGTCGTCGTCGCCGCCGCACGCACGCACGCAAGTACGATAGGATAACGCGCCTTTTACGAATATGTATCTGATACATATGTATTCAAAACATCGTACTTTTTCCGCTCATTTCTTTCGGCTCAAAGGAAGTGTAATTAATATTCGTTGTTGACGGAAACTGCGTAGCTATATTGAAAACAGGGGTTCGTTGCCGTTAAAGCCTCTTTTAATTCTGTCACTTTCCCATAAATCTATCTCGGTTTTATTATAATTTAGACGTAAAATACCGACGTCTGGATTTCGATATACATTTATAAACAATGTATGCAATATACGTTTATTCCACCTAGCAGAGCGCCTCTTGGGCGGCCATCGCAAAACACGACTGCCCGTTGTAATCTACGAACGTCTTCCTCGCCGCCGCACGCACGCAGCATAGCTGTTGCAAGCGAACATTAGTAAAAACTTACAAATTAATATTCCGCGGATCGAATTATTTTATAATTTTAATTTCTTCTCTACTAAAGTTTCTTTACATGTATATATATATACACTCTTCTGTGAGTTAAAAAAAAAAAAAAAAAAAAAAAAAAAAAAAAAAAAAAAAACACGACTGCCCGTTGTAATCTACGAACGTCTTCCTCGCCGCCGCACGCACGCAGCATAGCTGTTGCAAGCGAACATTAGTAAAAACTTACAAATTAATATTCCGCGGATCGAATTATTTTATAATTTTAATTTCTTCTCTACTAAAGTTTCTTTACATGTATATATATATACACTCTTCTGTGAGTTAAAAAAAAAAAAAAAAAAAAAAAAAAAAAAAAAAAAAAAAAAAAAAAAAACACGACTGCCCGTTGTAATCTACGAACGTCTTCCTCGCCGCCGCACGCACGCAGCATAGCTGTTGCAAGCGAACATTAGTAAAAACTTACAAATTAATATTCCGCGGATCGAATTATTTTATAATTTTAATTTCTTCTCTACTAAAGTTTCTTTACATGTATATATATATACACTCTTCTGTGAGTTAAAAAAAAAAAAAAAAAAAAAAAAAAAAAAACACGACTGCCCGTTGTAATCTACGAACGTCTTCCTCGCCGCCGCACGCACGCAGCATAGCTGTTGCAAGCGAACATTAGTAAAAACTTACAAATTAATATTCCGCGGATCGAATTATTTTATAATTTTAATTTCTTCTCTACTAAAGTTTCTTTACATGTATATATATATACACTCTTCTGTGAGTTAAAAAAAAAAAAAAAAAAAAAAAAAAAAAAAAAAAAAACACGACTGCCCGTTGTAATCTACGAACGTCTTCCTCGCCGCCGCACGCACGCAGCATAGCTGTTGCAAGCGAACATTAGTAAAAACTTACAAATTAATATTCCGCGGATCGAATTATTTTATAATTTTAATTTCTTCTCTACTAAAGTTTCTTTACATGTATATATATATACACTCTTCTGTGAGTTAAAAAAAAAAAAAAAAAAAAAAAAAAAAAAAAAAAAAAAAAAACACGACTGCCCGTTGTAATCTACGAACGTCTTCCTCGCCGCCGCACGCACGCAGCATAGCTGTTGCAAGCGAACATTAGTAAAAACTTACAAATTAATATTCCGCGGATCGAATTATTTTATAATTTTAATTTCTTCTCTACTAAAGTTTCTTTACATGTATATATATATACACTCTTCTGTGAGTTAAAAAAAAAAAAAAAAAAAAAAAAAAAAAAAAAAAAAAAAAAACACGACTGCCCGTTGTAATCTACGAACGTCTTCCTCGCCGCCGCACGCACGCAGCATAGCTGTTGCAAGCGAACATTAGTAAAAACTTACAAATTAATATTCCGCGGATCGAATTATTTTAGAATTTTAATTTCTTCTCTACTAAAGTTTCTTTACATGTATATATATATACACTCTTCTGTGAGTTAAAAAAAAAAAAAAAAAAAAAAAAAAAAAAAAAAAAAAAAAAAAAAAACACGACTGCCCGTTGTAATCTACGAACGTCTTCCTCGCCGCCGCACGCACGCAGCATAGCTGTTGCAAGCGAACATTAGTAAAAACTTACAAATTAATATTCCGCGGATCGAATTATTTTATAATTTTAATTTCTTCTCTACTAAAGTTTCTTTACATGTATATATATATACACTCTTCTGTGAGTTAAAAAAAAAAAAAAAAAAAAAAAAAAAAAAAAAAAAAAAAAAAAAAAAACACGACTGCCCGTTGTAATCTACGAACGTCTTCCTCGCCGCCGCACGCACGCAGCATAGCTGTTGCAAGCGAACATTAGTAAAAACTTACAAATTAATATTCCGCGGATCGAATTATTTTATAATTTTAATTTCTTCTCTACTAAAGTTTCTTTACATGTATATATATATACACTCTTCTGTGAGTTAAAAAAAAAAAAAAAAAAAAAAAAAAAAAAAAAAAAAAAAACACGACTGCCCGTTGTAATCTACGAACGTCTTCCTCGCCGCCGCACGCACGCAGCATAGCTGTTGCAAGCGAACATTATTAAAAACTTACAAATTAATATTCCGCGGATCGAATTATTTTATAATTTTAATTTCTTCTCTACTAAAGTTTCTTTACATGTATATATATATACACTCTTCTGTGAGTTAAAAAAAAAAAAAAAAAAAAAAAAAAAAAAAAAAAAAAAAAAAAACACGACTGCCCGTTGTAATCTACGAACGTCTTCCTCGCCGCCGCACGCACGCAGCATAGCTGTTGCAAGCGAACATTAGTAAAAACTTACAAATTAATATTCCGCGGATCGAATTATTTTATAATTTTAATTTCTTCTCTACTAAAGTTTCTTTACATGTATATATATATACACTCTTCTGTGAGTTAAAAAAAAAAAAAAAAAAAAAAAAAAAAAAAAAAAAACACGACTGCCCGTTGTAATCTACGAACGTCTTCCTCGCCGCCGCACGCACGCAGCATAGCTGTTGCAAGCGAACATTAGTAAAAACTTACAAATTAATATTCCGCGGATCGAATTATTTTATAATTTTAATTTCTTCTCTACTAAAGTTTCTTTACATGTATATATATATACACTCTTCTGTGAGTTAAAAAAAAAAAAAAAAAAAAAAAAAAAAAAAAAAAAACACGACTGCCCGTTGTAATCTACGAACGTCTTCCTCGCCGCCGCACGCACGCAGCATAGCTGTTGCAAGCGAACATTAGTAAAAACTTACAAATTAATATTCCGCGGATCGAATTATTTTATAATTTTAATTTCTTCTCTACTGAAGTTTCTTTACATGTATATATATATACACTCTTCTGTGAGTTAAAAAAAAAAAAAAAAAAAAAAAAAAAAAAAAAAAAACACGACTGCCCGTTGTAATCTACGAACGTCTTCCTCGCCGCCGCACGCACGCAGCATAGCTGTTGCAAGCGAACATTAGTAAAAACTTACAAATTAATATTCCGCGGATCGAATTATTTTATAATTTTAATATCTTCTCTACTAAAGTTTCTTTACATGTATATATATATACACTCTTCTGTGAGTTAAAAAAAAAAAAAAAAAAAAAAAAAAAAAAAAAAAAAAACACGACTGCCCGTTGTAATCTACGAACGTCTTCCTCGCCGCCGCACGCACGCAGCATAGCTGTTGCAAGCGAACATTAGTAAAAACTTACAAATTAATATTCCGCGGATCGAATTATTTTATAATTTTAATTTCTTCTCTACTAAAGTTTCTTTACATGTATATATATATACACTCTTCTGTGAGTTAAAAAAAAAAAAAAAAAAAAAAAAAAAAAAAAAAAAAACACGACTGCCCGTTGTAATCTACGAACGTCTTCCTCGCCGCCGCACGCACGCAGCATAGCTGTTGCAAGCGAACATTAGTAAAAACTTACAAATTAATATTCCGCGGATCGAATTATTTTATAATTTTAATTTCTTCTCTACTAAAGTTTCTTTACATGTATATATATATACACTCTTCTGTGAGTTAAAAAAAAAAAAAAAAAAAAAAAAAAAAAAAAAAAAAAACACGACTGCCCGTTGTAATCTACGAACGTCTTCCTCGCCGCCGCACGCACGCAGCATAGCTGTTGCAAGCGAACATTAGTAAAAACTTACAAATTAATATTCCGCGGATCGAATTATTTTATAATTTTAATTTCTTCTCTACTAAAGTTTCTTTACATGTATATATATATACACTCTTCTGTGAGTTAAAAAAAAAAAAAAAAAAAAAAAAAAAAACACGACTGCCCGTTGTAATCTACGAACGTCTTCCTCGCCGCCGCACGCACGCAGCATAGCTGTTGCAAGCGAACATTAGTAAAAACTTACAAATTAATATTCCGCGGATCGAATTATTTTATAATTTTAATTTCTTCTCTACTAAAGTTTCTTTACATGTATATATATATACACTCTTCTGTGAGTTAAAAAAAAAAAAAAAAAAAAAAAAAAAAAAAAAAAAAAAAAAAAAAAAACACGACTGCCCGTTGTAATCTACGAACGTCTTCCTCGCCGCCGCACGCACGCAGCATAGCTGTTGCAAGCGAACATTAGTAAAAACTTACAAATTAATATTCCGCGGATCGAATTATTTTATAATTTTAATTTCTTCTCTACTAAAGTTTCTTTACATGTATATATATACACTCTTCTGTGAGTTAAAAAAAAAAAAAAAAAAAAAAAAAAAAAAAAAAAAAAAAAAAAAACACGACTGCCCGTTGTACTGCCCGTTGTAATCTACGAACGTCTTCCTCGCCGCCGCACGCACGCAGCATAGCTGTTGCAAGCGAACATTAGTAAAAACTTACAAATTAATATTCCGCGGATCGAATTATTTTATAATTTTAATTTCTTCTCTACTAAAGTTTCTTTACATGTATATATATATACACTCTTCTGTGAGTTAAAAAAAAAAAAAAAAAAAAAAAAAAAAAAAAAAAAAAACACGACTGCCCGTTGTAATCTACGAACGTCTTCCTCGCCGCCGCACGCACGCAGCATAGCTGTTGCAAGCGAACATTAGTAAAAACTTACAAATTAATATTCCGCGGATCGAATTATTTTATAATTTTAATTTCTTCTCTACTAAAGTTTCTTTACATGTATATATATATACACTCTTCTGTGAGTTAAAAAAAAAAAAAAAAAAAAAAAAAAAAAAAAAAAAAAAACACGACTGCCCGTTGTAATCTACGAACGTCTTCCTCGCCGCCGCACGCACGCAGCATAGCTGTTGCAAGCGAACATTAGTAAAAACTTACAAATTAATATTCCGCGGATCGAATTATTTTATAATTTTAATTTCTTCTCTACTAAAGTTTCTTTACATGTATATATATATACACTCTTCTGTGAGTTAAAAAAAAAAAAAAAAAAAAAAAAAAAAAAAAAAACACGACTGCCCGTTGTAATCTACGAACGTCTTCCTCGCCGCCGCACGCACGCAGCATAGCTGTTGCAAGCGAACATTAGTAAAAACTTACAAATTAATATTCCGCGGATCGAATTATTTTATAATTTTAATTTCTTCTCTACTAAAGTTTCTTTACATGTATATATATATACACTCTTCTGTGAGTTAAAAAAAAAAAAAAAAAAAAAAAAAAAAAAAAAAAAAAACACGACTGCCCGTTGTAATCTACGAACGTCTTCCTCGCCGCCGCACGCACGCAGCATAGCTGTTGCAAGCGAACATTAGTAAAAACTTACAAATTAATATTCCGCGGATCGAATTATTTTATAATTTTAATTTCTTCTCTACTAAAGTTTCTTTACATGTATATATATATACACTCTTCTGTGAGTTAAAAAAAAAAAAAAAAAAAAAAAAAAAAAAAAAAAAACACGACTGCCCGTTGTAATCTACGAACGTCTTCCTCGCCGCCGCACGCACGCAGCATAGCTGTTGCAAGCGAACATTAGTAAAAACTTACAAATTAATATTCCGCGGATCGAATTATTTTATAATTTTAATTTCTTCTCTACTAAAGTTTCTTTACATGTATATATATATACACTCTTCTGTGAGTTAAAAAAAAAAAAAAAAAAAAAAAAAAAAAAAAAACACGACTGCCCGTTGTAATCTACGAACGTCTTCCTCGCCGCCGCACGCACGCAGCATAGCTGTTGCAAGCGAACATTAGTAAAAACTTACAAATTAATATTCCGCGGATCGAATTATTTTATAATTTTAATTTCTTCTCTACTAAAGTTTCTTTCCATGTATATATATATACACTCTTCTGTGAGTTAAAAAAAAAAAAAAAAAAAAAAAAAAAAAAAAAAAAAAAAAAAAAAAACACGACTGCCCGTTGTAATCTACGAACGTCTTCCTCGCCGCCGCACGCACGCAGCATAGCTGTTGCAAGCGAACATTAGTAAAAACTTACAAATTAATATTCCGCGGATCGAATTATTTTATAATTTTAATTTCTTCTCTACTAAAGTTTCTTTCCATGTATATATATATACACTCTTCTGTGAGTTAAAAAAAAAAAAAAAAAAAAAAAAAAAAAAAAAAAAAAAAAAAAAAAAAACACGACTGCCCGTTGTAATCTACGAACGTCTTCCTCGCCGCCGCACGCACGCAGCATAGCTGTTGCAAGCGAACATTAGTAAAAACTTACAAATTAATATTCCGCGGATCGAATTATTTTATAATTTTAATTTCTTCTCTACTAAAGTTTCTTTACATGTATATATATATACACTCTTCTGTGAGTTAAAAAAAAAAAAAAAAAAAAAAAAAAAAAAAAAAAAAAAAAAAAACACGACTGCCCGTTGTAATCTACGAACGTCTTCCTCGCCGCCGCACGCACGCAGCATAGCTGTTGCAAGCGAACATTAGTAAAAACTTACAAATTAATATTCCGCGGATCGAATTATTTTATAATTTTAATTTCTTCTCTACTAAAGTTTCTTTACATGTATATATATATACACTCTTCTGTGAGTTAAAAAAAAAAAAAAAAAAAAAAAAAAACACGACTGCCCGTTGTAATCTACGAACGTCTTCCTCGCCGCCGCACGCACGCAGCATAGCTGTTGCAAGCGAACATTAGTAAAAACTTACAAATTAATATTCCGCGGATCGAATTATTTTAGAATTTTAATTTCTTCTCTACTAAAGTTTCTTTACATGTATATATATATACACTCTTCTGTGAGTTAAAAAAAAAAAAAAAAAAAAAAAAAAAAAAAAAAAAAAAAAAAAAAAAACACGACTGCCCGTTGTAATCTACGAACGTCTTCCTCGCCGCCGCACGCACGCAGCATAGCTGTTGCAAGCGAACATTAGTAAAAACTTACAAATTAATATTCCGCGGATCGAATTATTTTATAATTTTAATTTCTTCTCTACTAAAGTTTCTTTACATGTATATATATATACACTCTTCTGTGAGTTAAAAAAAAAAAAAAAAAAAAAAAAAAAAAAAAAAAAAAAAAAAAAACACGACTGCCCGTTGTAATCTACGAACGTCTTCCTCGCCGCCGCACGCACGCAGCATAGCTGTTGCAAGCGAACATTAGTAAAAACTTACAAATTAATATTCCGCGGATCGAATTATTTTATAATTTTAATTTCTTCTCTACTAAAGTTTCTTTACATGTATATATATATACACTCTTCTGTGAGTTAAAAAAAAAAAAAAAAAAAAAAAAAAAAAAAAAAAAAAAACACGACTGCCCGTTGTAATCTACGAACGTCTTCCTCGCCGCCGCACGCACGCAGCATAGCTGTTGCAAGCGAACATTAGTAAAAACTTACAAATTAATATTCCGCGGATCGAATTATTTTATAATTTTAATTTCTTCTCTACTAAAGTTTCTTTACATGTATATATATATACACTCTTCTGTGAGTTAAAAAAAAAAAAAAAAAAAAAAAAAAAAAAAAAAAAAAAACACGACTGCCCGTTGTAATCTACGAACGTCTTCCTCGCCGCCGCACGCACGCAGCATAGCTGTTGCAAGCGAACATTAGTAAAAACTTACAAATTAATATTCCGCGGATCGAATTATTTTATAATTTTAATTTCTTCTCTACTAAAGTTTCTTTACATGTATATATATATACACTCTTCTGTGAGTTAAAAAAAAAAAAAAAAAAAAAAAAAAAAAAAAAAAACACGACTGCCCGTTGTAATCTACGAACGTCTTCCTCGCCGCCGCACGCACGCAGCATAGCTGTTGCAAGCGAACATTAGTAAAAACTTACAAATTAATATTCCGCGGATCGAATTATTTTATAATTTTAATTTCTTCTCTACTAAAGTTTCTTTACATGTATATATATATACACTCTTCTGTGAGTTAAAAAAAAAAAAAAAAAAAAAAAAAAAAAAAAAAAAAAAACACGACTGCCCGTTGTAATCTACGAACGTCTTCCTCGCCGCCGCACGCACGCAGCATAGCTGTTGCAAGCGAACATTAGTAAAAACTTACAAATTAATATTCCGCGGATCGAATTATTTTATAATTTTAATTTCTTCTCTACTGAAGTTTCTTTACATGTATATATATATACACTCTTCTGTGAGTTAAAAAAAAAAAAAAAAAAAAAAAAAAAAAAAAAAAAAAAACACGACTGCCCGTTGTAATCTACGAACGTCTTCCTCGCCGCCGCACGCACGCAGCATAGCTGTTGCAAGCGAACATTAGTAAAAACTTACAAATTAATATTCCGCGGATCGAATTATTTTATAATTTTAATATCTTCTCTACTAAAGTTTCTTTACATGTATATATATATACACTCTTCTGTGAGTTAAAAAAAAAAAAAAAAAAAAAAAAAAAAAAAAAAAAAAACACGACTGCCCGTTGTAATCTACGAACGTCTTCCTCGCCGCCGCACGCACGCAGCATAGCTGTTGCAAGCGAACATTAGTAAAAACTTACAAATTAATATTCCGCGGATCGAATTATTTTATAATTTTAATTTCTTCTCTACTAAAGTTTCTTTACATGTATATATATATACACTCTTCTGTGAGTTAAAAAAAAAAAAAAAAAAAAAAAAAAAAAAAAAAAAAAACACGACTGCCCGTTGTAATCTACGAACGTCTTCCTCGCCGCCGCACGCACGCAGCATAGCTGTTGCAAGCGAACATTAGTAAAAACTTACAAATTAATATTCCGCGGATCGAATTATTTTATAATTTTAATTTCTTCTCTACTAAAGTTTCTTTACATGTATATATATATACACTCTTCTGTGAGTTAAAAAAAAAAAAAAAAAAAAAAAAAAAAAAAAAAAAAAACACGACTGCCCGTTGTAATCTACGAACGTCTTCCTCGCCGCCGCACGCACGCAGCATAGCTGTTGCAAGCGAACATTAGTAAAAACTTACAAATTAATATTCCGCGGATCGAATTATTTTATAATTTTAATTTCTTCTCTACTAAAGTTTCTTTACATGTATATATATATACACTCTTCTGTGAGTTAAAAAAAAAAAAAAAAAAAAAAAAAAAAAAAAAACACGACTGCCCGTTGTAATCTACGAACGTCTTCCTCGCCGCCGCACGCACGCAGCATAGCTGTTGCAAGCGAACATTAGTAAAAACTTACAAATTAATATTCCGCGGATCGAATTATTTTATAATTTTAATTTCTTCTCTACTAAAGTTTCTTTACATGTATATATATATACACTCTTCTGTGAGTTAAAAAAAAAAAAAAAAAAAAAAAAAAAAAAAAAAAAAAAACACGACTGCCCGTTGTAATCTACGAACGTCTTCCTCGCCGCCGCACGCACGCAGCATAGCTGTTGCAAGCGAACATTAGTAAAAACTTACAAATTAATATTCCGCGGATCGAATTATTTTATAATTTTAATTTCTTCTCTACTAAAGTTTCTTTACATGTATATATATATACACTCTTCTGTGAGTTAAAAAAAAAAAAAAAAAAAAAAAAAAAAAAAAAAAAAACACGACTGCCCGTTGTAATCTACGAACGTCTTCCTCGCCGCCGCACGCACGCAGCATAGCTGTTGCAAGCGAACATTAGTAAAAACTTACAAATTAATATTCCGCGGATCGAATTATTTTATAATTTTAATTTCTTCTCTACTAAAGTTTCTTTACATGTATATATATATACACTCTTCTGTGAGTTAAAAAAAAAAAAAAAAAAAAAAAAAAAAAAAAAAAAAAACACGACTGCCCGTTGTAATCTACGAACGTCTTCCTCGCCGCCGCACGCACGCAGCATAGCTGTTGCAAGCGAACATTAGTAAAAACTTACAAATTAATATTCCGCGGATCGAATTATTTTATAATTTTAATTTCTTCTCTACTAAAGTTTCTTTACATGTATATATATATACACTCTTCTGTGAGTTAAAAAAAAAAAAAAAAAAAAAAAAAAAAAAAAAAAAAAACACGACTGCCCGTTGTAATCTACGAACGTCTTCCTCGCCGCCGCACGCACGCAGCATAGCTGTTGCAAGCGAACATTAGTAAAAACTTACAAATTAATATTCCGCGGATCGAATTATTTTATAATTTTAATTTCTTCTCTACTAAAGTTTCTTTACATGTATATATATATACACTCTTCTGTGAGTTAAAAAAAAAAAAAAAAAAAAAAAAAAAAAAAAAAAAACACGACTGCCCGTTGTAATCTACGAACGTCTTCCTCGCCGCCGCACGCACGCAGCATAGCTGTTGCAAGCGAACATTAGTAAAAACTTACAAATTAATATTCCGCGGATCGAATTATTTTATAATTTTAATTTCTTCTCTACTAAAGTTTCTTTACATGTATATATATATACACTCTTCTGTGAGTTAAAAAAAAAAAAAAAAAAAAAAAAAAAAAAAAAAAAAACACGACTGCCCGTTGTAATCTACGAACGTCTTCCTCGCGTCTTCCTCGCCGCCGCACGCACGCAGCATAGCTGTTGCAAGCGAACATTAGTAAAAACTTACAAATTAATATTCCGCGGATCGAATTATTTTATAATTTTAATTTCTTCTCTACTAAAGTTTCTTTACATGTATATATATATACACTCTTCTGTGAGTTAAAAAAAAAAAAAAAAAAAAAAAAAAAAAAAAACACGACTGCCCGTTGTAATCTACGAACGTCTTCCTCGCCGCCGCACGCACGCAGCATAGCTGTTGCAAGCGAACATTAGTAAAAACTTACAAATTAATATTCCGCGGATCGAATTATTTTATAATTTTAATTTCTTCTCTACTAAAGTTTCTTTACATGTATATATATATACACTCTTCTGTGAGTTAAAAAAAAAAAAAAAAAAAAAAAAAAAAAAAAAAAAAAACACGACTGCCCGTTGTAATCTACGAACGTCTTCCTCGCCGCCGCACGCACGCAGCATAGCTGTTGCAAGCGAACATTAGTAAAAACTTACAAATTAATATTCCGCGGATCGAATTATTTTATAATTTTAATTTCTTCTCTACTAAAGTTTCTTTACATGTATATATATATACACTCTTCTGTGAGTTAAAAAAAAAAAAAAAAAAAAAAAAAAAAAAAAAAACACGACTGCCCGTTGTAATCTACGAACGTCTTCCTCGCCGCCGCACGCACGCAGCATAGCTGTTGCAAGCGAACATTAGTAAAAACTTACAAATTAATATTCCGCGGATCGAATTATTTTATAATTTTAATTTCTTCTCTACTAAAGTTTCTTTACATGTATATATATATACACTCTTCTGTGAGTTAAAAAAAAAAAAAAAAAAAAAAAAAAAAAAAAAAAACACGACTGCCCGTTGTAATCTACGAACGTCTTCCTCGCCGCCGCACGCACGCAGCATAGCTGTTGCAAGCGAACATTAGTAAAAACTTACAAATTAATATTCCGCGGATCGAATTATTTTATAATTTTAATTTCTTCTCTACTAAAGTTTCTTTACATGTATATATATATACACTCTTCTGTGAGTTAAAAAAAAAAAAAAAAAAAAAAAAAAAAAAAAAAAAAACACGACTGCCCGTTGTAATCTACGAACGTCTTCCTCGCCGCCGCACGCACGCAGCATAGCTGTTGCAAGCGAACATTAGTAAAAACTTACAAATTAATATTCCGCGGATCGAATTATTTTATAATTTTAATTTCTTCTCTACTAAAGTTTCTTTACATGTATATATATATACACTCTTCTGTGAGTTAAAAAAAAAAAAAAAAAAAAAAAAAAAAAAAAAAAAAACACGACTGCCCGTTGTAATCTACGAACGTCTTCCTCGCCGCCGCACGCACGCAGCATAGCTGTTGCAAGCGAACATTAGTAAAAACTTACAAATTAATATTCCGCGGATCGAATTATTTTATAATTTTAATTTCTTCTCTACTAAAGTTTCTTTACATGTATATATATATACACTCTTCTGTGAGAGTTAAAAAAAAAAAAAAAAAAAAAAAAAAAAAAAAAAAAAACACGACTGCCCGTTGTAATCTACGAACGTCTTCCTCGCCGCCGCACGCACGCAGCATAGCTGTTGCAAGCGAACATTAGTAAAAACTTACAAATTAATATTCCGCGGATCGAATTATTTTATAATTTTAATTTCTTCTCTACTAAAGTTTCTTTACATGTATATATATATACACTCTTCTGTGAGTTAAAAAAAAAAAAAAAAAAAAAAAAAAAAAAAAAAAAACACGACTGCCCGTTGTAATCTACGAACGTCTTCCTCGCCGCCGCACGCACGCAGCATAGCTGTTGCAAGCGAACATTAGTAAAAACTTACAAATTAATATTCCGCGGATCGAATTATTTTATAATTTTAATTTCTTCTCTACTAAAGTTTCTTTACATGTATATATATATACACTCTTCTGTGAGTTAAAAAAAAAAAAAAAAAAAAAAAAAAAAAAAAAAAAAACACGACTGCCCGTTGTAATCTACGAACGTCTTCCTCGCCGCCGCACGCACGCAGCATAGCTGTTGCAAGCGAACATTAGTAAAAACTTACAAATTAATATTCCGCGGATCGAATTATTTTATAATTTTAATTTCTTCTCTACTAAAGTTTCTTTACATGTATATATATATACACTCTTCTGTGAGTTAAAAAAAAAAAAAAAAAAAAAAAAAAAAAAAAAAAAACACGACTGCCCGTTGTAATCTACGAACGTCTTCCTCGCCGCCGCACGCACGCAGCATAGCTGTTGCAAGCGAACATTAGTAAAAACTTACAAATTAATATTCCGCGGATCGAATTATTTTATAATTTTAATTTCTTCTCTACTAAAGTTTCTTTACATGTATATATATATACACTCTTCTGTGAGTTAAAAAAAAAAAAAAAAAAAAAAAAAAAAAAAAAAAAACACGACTGCCCGTTGTAATCTACGAACGTCTTCCTCGCCGCCGCACGCACGCAGCATAGCTGTTGCAAGCGAACATTAGTAAAAACTTACAAATTAATATTCCGCGGATCGAATTATTTTATAATTTTAATTTCTTCTCTACTAAAGTTTCTTTACATGTATATATATATACACTCTTCTGTGAGTTAAAAAAAAAAAAAAAAAAAAAAAAAAAAAAAAAAAAAACACGACTGCCCGTTGTAATCTACGAACGTCTTCCTCGCCGCCGCACGCACGCAGCATAGCTGTTGCAAGCGAACATTAGTAAAAACTTACAAATTAATATTCCGCGGATCGAATTATTTTATAATTTTAATTTCTTCTCTACTAAAGTTTCTTTACATGTATATATATATACACTCTTCTGTGAGTTAAAAAAAAAAAAAAAAAAAAAAAAAAAAAAAAAAAAACACGACTGCCCGTTGTAATCTACGAACGTCTTCCTCGCCGCCGCACGCACGCAGCATAGCTGTTGCAAGCGAACATTAGTAAAAACTTACAAATTAATATTCCGCGGATCGAATTATTTTATAATTTTAATTTCTTCTCTACTAAAGTTTCTTTACATGTATATATATATACACTCTTCTGTGAGTTAAAAAAAAAAAAAAAAAAAAAAAAAAAAAAAAAAAAAACACGACTGCCCGTTGTAATCTACGAACGTCTTCCTCGCCGCCGCACGCACGCAGCATAGCTGTTGCAAGCGAACATTAGTAAAAACTTACAAATTAATATTCCGCGGATCGAATTATTTTATAATTTTAATTTCTTCTCTACTAAAGTTTCTTTACATGTATATATATATACACTCTTCTGTGAGTTAAAAAAAAAAAAAAAAAAAAAAAAAAAAAAAAAAAAACACGACTGCCCGTTGTAATCTACGAACGTCTTCCTCGCCGCCGCACGCACGCAGCATAGCTGTTGCAAGCGAACATTAGTAAAAACTTACAAATTAATATTCCGCGGATCGAATTATTTTATAATTTTAATTTCTTCTCTACTAAAGTTTCTTTACATGTATATATATATACACTCTTCTGTGAGTTAAAAAAAAAAAAAAAAAAAAAAAAAAAAAAAAAAAAAACACGACTGCCCGTTGTAATCTACGAACGTCTTCCTCGCCGCCGCACGCACGCAGCATAGCTGTTGCAAGCGAACATTAGTAAAAACTTACAAATTAATATTCCGCGGATCGAATTATTTTATAATTTTAATTTCTTCTCTACTAAAGTTTCTTTACATGTATATATATATACACTCTTCTGTGAGTTAAAAAAAAAAAAAAAAAAAAAAAAAAAAAAAAAAAAACACGACTGCCCGTTGTAATCTACGAACGTCTTCCTCGCCGCCGCACGCACGCAGCATAGCTGTTGCAAGCGAACATTAGTAAAAACTTACAAATTAATATTCCGCGGATCGAATTATTTTATAATTTTAATTTCTTCTCTACTAAAGTTTCTTTACATGTATATATATATACACTCTTCTGTGAGTTAAAAAAAAAAAAAAAAAAAAAAAAAAAAAAAAAAAAACACGACTGCCCGTTGTAATCTACGAACGTCTTCCTCGCCGCCGCACGCACGCAGCATAGCTGTTGCAAGCGAACATTAGTAAAAACTTACAAATTAATATTCCGCGGATCGAATTATTTTATAATTTTAATTTCTTCTCTACTAAAGTTTCTTTACATGTATATATATATACACTCTTCTGTGAGTTAAAAAAAAAAAAAAAAAAAAAAAAAAAAAAAAAAAACACGACTGCCCGTTGTAATCTACGAACGTCTTCCTCGCCGCCGCACGCACGCAGCATAGCTGTTGCAAGCGAACATTAGTAAAAACTTACAAATTAATATTCCGCGGATCGAATTATTTTATAATTTTAATTTCTTCTCTACTAAAGTTTCTTTACATGTATATATATATACACTCTTCTGTGAGTTAAAAAAAAAAAAAAAAAAAAAAAAAAAAAAAAAAAAAACACGACTGCCCGTTGTAATCTACGAACGTCTTCCTCGCCGCCGCACGCACGCAGCATAGCTGTTGCAAGCGAACATTAGTAAAAACTTACAAATTAATATTCCGCGGATCGAATTATTTTATAATTTTAATTTCTTCTCTACTAAAGTTTCTTTACATGTATATATATATACACTCTTCTGTGAGTTAAAAAAAAAAAAAAAAAAAAAAAAAAAAAAAAAAAAAACACGACTGCCCGTTGTAATCTACGAACGTCTTCCTCGCCGCCGCACGCACGCAGCATAGCTGTTGCAAGCGAACATTAGTAAAAACTTACAAATTAATATTCCGCGGATCGAATTATTTTATAATTTTAATTTCTTCTCTACTAAAGTTTCTTTACATGTATATATATATACACTCTTCTGTGAGTTAAAAAAAAAAAAAAAAAAAAAAAAAAAAAAAAAAAAAACACGACTGCCCGTTGTAATCTACGAACGTCTTCCTCGCCGCCGCACGCACGCAGCATAGCTGTTGCAAGCGAACATTAGTAAAAACTTACAAATTAATATTCCGCGGATCGAATTATTTTATAATTTTAATTTCTTCTCTACTAAAGTTTCTTTACATGTATATATATATACACTCTTCTGTGAGTTAAAAAAAAAAAAAAAAAAAAAAAAAAAAAAAAAAAAACACGACTGCCCGTTGTAATCTACGAACGTCTTCCTCGCCGCCGCACGCACGCAGCATAGCTGTTGCAAGCGAACATTAGTAAAAACTTACAAATTAATATTCCGCGGATCGAATTATTTTATAATTTTAAAGTTTCTTTACATGTATATATATATACACTCTTCTGTGAGTTAAAAAAAAAAAAAAAAAAAAAAAAAAAAAAAAAAAAAACACGACTGCCCGTTGTAATCTACGAACGTCTTCCTCGCCGCCGCACGCACGCAGCATAGCTGTTGCAAGCGAACATTAGTAAAAACTTACAAATTAATATTCCGCGGATCGAATTATTTTATAATTTTAATTTCTTCTCTACTAAAGTTTCTTTACATGTATATATATATACACTCTTCTGTGAGTTAAAAAAAAAAAAAAAAAAAAAAAAAAAAAAAAAAAAAACACGACTGCCCGTTGTAATCTACGAACGTCTTCCTCGCCGCCGCACGCACGCAGCATAGCTGTTGCAAGCGAACATTAGTAAAAACTTACAAATTAATATTCCGCGGATCGAATTATTTTATAATTTTAATTTCTTCTCTACTAAAGTTTCTTTACATGTATATATATATACACTCTTCTGTGAGTTAAAAAAAAAAAAAAAAAAAAAAAAAAAAAAAAAAAAAAACACGACTGCCCGTTGTAATCTACGAACGCCTCGCCGCCGCACGCACGCAGCATAGCTGTTGCAAGCGAACATTAGTAAAAACTTACAAATTAATATTCCGCGGATCGAATTATTTTATAATTTTAATTTCTTCTCTACTAAAGTTTCTTTACATGTATATATATATACACTCTTCTGTGAGTTAAAAAAAAAAAAAAAAAAAAAAAAAAAAAAAAAAAACACGACTGCCCGTTGTAATCTACGAACGTCTTCCTCGCCGCCGCACGCACGCAGCATAGCTGTTGCAAGCGAACATTAGTAAAAACTTACAAATTAATATTCCGCGGATCGAATTATTTTATAATTTTAATTTCTTCTCTACTAAAGTTTCTTTACATGTATATATATATACACTCTTCTGTGAGTTAAAAAAAAAAAAAAAAAAAAAAAAAAAAAAAAAAAAAAACACGACTGCCCGTTGTAATCTACGAACGTCTTCCTCGCCGCCGCACGCACGCAGCATAGCTGTTGCAAGCGAACATTAGTAAAAACTTACAAATTAATATTCCGCGGATCGAATTATTTTATAATTTTAATTTCTTCTCTACTAAAGTTTCTTTACATGTATATATATATACACTCTTCTGTGAGTTAAAAAAAAAAAAAAAAAAAAAAAAAAAAAAAAAAAAAACACGACTGCCCGTTGTAATCTACGAACGTCTTCCTCGCCGCCGCACGCACGCAGCATAGCTGTTGCAAGCGAACATTAGTAAAAACTTACAAATTAATATTCCGCGGATCGAATTATTTTATAATTTTAATTTCTTCTCTACTAAAGTTTCTTTACATGTATATATATATACACTCTTCTGTGAGTTAAAAAAAAAAAAAAAAAAAAAAAAAAAAAAAAAAAAAAACACGACTGCCCGTTGTAATCTACGAACGTCTTCCTCGCCGCCGCACGCACGCAGCATAGCTGTTGCAAGCGAACATTAGTAAAAACTTACAAATTAATATTCCGCGGATCGAATTATTTTATAATTTTAATTTCTTCTCTACTAAAGTTTCTTTACATGTATATATATATACACTCTTCTGTGAGTTAAAAAAAAAAAAAAAAAAAAAAAAAAAAAAAAAAAAAACACGACTGCCCGTTGTAATCTACGAACGTCTTCCTCGCCGCCGCACGCACGCAGCATAGCTGTTGCAAGCGAACATTAGTAAAAACTTACAAATTAATATTCCGCGGATCGAATTATTTTATAATTTTAATTTCTTCTCTACTAAAGTTTCTTTACATGTATATATATATACACTCTTCTGTGAGTTAAAAAAAAAAAAAAAAAAAAAAAAAAAAAAAAAAAAAAACACGACTGCCCGTTGTAATCTACGAACGTCTTCCTCGCCGCCGCACGCACGCAGCATAGCTGTTGCAAGCGAACATTAGTAAAAACTTACAAATTAATATTCCGCGGATCGAATTATTTTATAATTTTAATTTCTTCTCTACTAAAGTTTCTTTACATGTATATATATATACACTCTTCTGTGAGTTAAAAAAAAAAAAAAAAAAAAAAAAAAAAAAAAAAAAAACACGACTGCCCGTTGTAATCTACGAACGTCTTCCTCGCCGCCGCACGCACGCAGCATAGCTGTTGCAAGCGAACATTAGTAAAAACTTACAAATTAATATTCCGCGGATCGAATTATTTTATAATTTTAATTTCTTCTCTACTAAAGTTTCTTTACATGTATATATATATACACTCTTCTGTGAGTTAAAAAAAAAAAAAAAAAAAAAAAAAAAAAAAAAAAAAACACGACTGCCCGTTGTAATCTACGAACGTCTTCCTCGCCGCCGCACGCACGCAGCATAGCTGTTGCAAGCGAACATTAGTAAAAACTTACAAATTAATATTCCGCGGATCGAATTATTTTATAATTTTAATTTCTTCTCTACTAAAGTTTCTTTACATGTATATATATATACACTCTTCTGTGAGTTAAAAAAAAAAAAAAAAAAAAAAAAAAAAAAAAAAAAACACGACTGCCCGTTGTAATCTACGAACGTCTTCCTCGCCGCCGCACGCACGCAGCATAGCTGTTGCAAGCGAACATTAGTAAAAACTTACAAATTAATATTCCGCGGATCGAATTATTTTATAATTTTAATTTCTTCTCTACTAAAGTTTCTTTACATGTATATATATATACACTCTTCTGTGAGTTAAAAAAAAAAAAAAAAAAAAAAAAAAAAAAAAAAAAAACACGACTGCCCGTTGTAATCTACGAACGTCTTCCTCGCCGCCGCACGCACGCAGCATAGCTGTTGCAAGCGAACATTAGTAAAAACTTACAAATTAATATTCCGCGGATCGAATTATTTTATAATTTTAATTTCTTCTCTACTAAAGTTTCTTTACATGTATATATATATACACTCTTCTGTGAGTTAAAAAAAAAAAAAAAAAAAAAAAAAAAAAAAAAAAAAACACGACTGCCCGTTGTAATCTACGAACGTCTTCCTCGCCGCCGCACGCACGCAGCATAGCTGTTGCAAGCGAACATTAGTAAAAACTTACAAATTAATATTCCGCGGATCGAATTATTTTATAATTTTAATTTCTTCTCTACTAAAGTTTCTTTACATGTATATATATATACACTCTTCTGTGAGTTAAAAAAAAAAAAAAAAAAAAAAAAAAAAAAAAAAAAACACGACTGCCCGTTGTAATCTACGAACGTCTTCCTCGCCGCCGCACGCACGCAGCATAGCTGTTGCAAGCGAACATTAGTAAAAACTTACAAATTAATATTCCGCGGATCGAATTATTTTATAATTTTAATTTCTTCTCTACTAAAGTTTCTTTACATGTATATATATATACACTCTTCTGTGAGTTAAAAAAAAAAAAAAAAAAAAAAAAAAAAAAAAAAAAAACACGACTGCCCGTTGTAATCTACGAACGTCTTCCTCGCCGCCGCACGCACGCAGCATAGCTGTTGCAAGCGAACATTAGTAAAAACTTACAAATTAATATTCCGCGGATCGAATTATTTTATAATTTTAATTTCTTCTCTACTAAAGTTTCTTTACATGTATATATATATACACTCTTCTGTGAGTTAAAAAAAAAAAAAAAAAAAAAAAAAAAAAAAAAAAAAAACACGACTGCCCGTTGTAATCTACGAACGTCTTCCTCGCCGCCGCACGCACGCAGCATAGCTGTTGCAAGCGAACATTAGTAAAAACTTACAAATTAATATTCCGCGGATCGAATTATTTTATAATTTTAATTTCTTCTCTACTAAAGTTTCTTTACATGTATATATATATACACTCTTCTGTGAGTTAAAAAAAAAAAAAAAAAAAAAAAAAAAAAAAAAAAAAACACGACTGCCCGTTGTAATCTACGAACGTCTTCCTCGCCGCCGCACGCACGCAGCATAGCTGTTGCAAGCGAACATTAGTAAAAACTTACAAATTAATATTCCGCGGATCGAATTATTTTATAATTTTAATTTCTTCTCTACTAAAGTTTCTTTACATGTATATATATATACACTCTTCTGTGAGTTAAAAAAAAAAAAAAAAAAAAAAAAAAAAAAAAAAAAAACACGACTGCCCGTTGTAATCTACGAACGTCTTCCTCGCCGCCGCACGCACGCAGCATAGCTGTTGCAAGCGAACATTAGTAAAAACTTACAAATTAATATTCCGCGGATCGAATTATTTTATAATTTTAATTTCTTCTCTACTAAAGTTTCTTTACATGTATATATATATACACTCTTCTGTGAGTTAAAAAAAAAAAAAAAAAAAAAAAAAAAAAAAAAAAAAACACGACTGCCCGTTGTAATCTACGAACGTCTTCCTCGCCGCCGCACGCACGCAGCATAGCTGTTGCAAGCGAACATTAGTAAAAACTTACAAATTAATATTCCGCGGATCGAATTATTTTATAATTTTAATTTCTTCTCTACTAAAGTTTCTTTACATGTATATATATATACACTCTTCTGTGAGTTAAAAAAAAAAAAAAAAAAAAAAAAAAAAAAAAAAAAAAACACGACTGCCCGTTGTAATCTACGAACGTCTTCCTCGCCGCCGCACGCACGCAGCATAGCTGTTGCAAGCGAACATTAGTAAAAACTTACAAATTAATATTCCGCGGATCGAATTATTTTATAATTTTAATTTCTTCTCTACTAAAGTTTCTTTACATGTATATATATATACACTCTTCTGTGAGTTAAAAAAAAAAAAAAAAAAAAAAAAAAAAAAAAAAAAAACACGACTGCCCGTTGTAATCTACGAACGTCTTCCTCGCCGCCGCACGCACGCAGCATAGCTGTTGCAAGCGAACATTAGTAAAAACTTACAAATTAATATTCCGCGGATCGAATTATTTTATAATTTTAATTTCTTTCTCTACTAAAGTTTCTTTACATGTATATATATATACACTCTTCTGTGAGTTAAAAAAAAAAAAAAAAAAAAAAAAAAAAAAAAAAAAAACACGACTGCCCGTTGTAATCTACGAACGTCTTCCTCGCCGCCGCACGCACGCAGCATAGCTGTTGCAAGCGAACATTAGTAAAAACTTACAAATTAATATTCCGCGGATCGAATTATTTTATAATTTTAATTTCTTCTCTACTAAAGTTTCTTTACATGTATATATATATACACTCTTCTGTGAGTTAAAAAAAAAAAAAAAAAAAAAAAAAAAAAAAAAAAAAACACGATGCCCGTTGTAATCTACGAACGTCTTCCTCGCCGCCGCACGCACGCAGCATAGCTGTTGCAAGCGAACATTAGTAAAAACTTACAAATTAATATTCCGCGGATCGAATTATTTTATAATTTTAATTTCTTCTCTACTAAAGTTTCTTTACATGTATATATATATACACTCTTCTGTGAGTTAAAAAAAAAAAAAAAAAAAAAAAAAAAAAAAAAAAAAACACGACTGCCCGTTGTAATCTACGAACGTCTTCCTCGCCGCCGCACGCACGCAGCATAGCTGTTGCAAGCGAACATTAGTAAAAACTTACAAATTAATATTCCGCGGATCGAATTATTTTATAATTTTAATTTCTTCTCTACTAAAGTTTCTTTACATGTATATATATATACACTCTTCTGTGAGTTAAAAAAAAAAAAAAAAAAAAAAAAAAAAAAAAAAAAAACACGACTGCCCGTTGTAATCTACGAACGTCTTCCTCGCCGCCGCACGCACGCAGCATAGCTGTTGCAAGCGAACATTAGTAAAAACTTACAAATTAATATTCCGCGGATCGAATTATTTTATAATTTTAATTTCTTCTCTACTAAAGTTTCTTTACATGTATATATATATACACTCTTCTGTGAGTTAAAAAAAAAAAAAAAAAAAAAAAAAAAAAAAAAAAAACACGACTGCCCGTTGTAATCTACGAACGTCTTCCTCGCCGCCGCACGCACGCAGCATAGCTGTTGCAAGCGAACATTAGTAAAAACTTACAAATTAATATTCCGCGGATCGAATTATTTTATAATTTTAATTTCTTCTCTACTAAAGTTTCTTTACATGTATATATATATACACTCTTCTGTGAGTTAAAAAAAAAAAAAAAAAAAAAAAAAAAAAAAAAAAAACACGACTGCCCGTTGTAATCTACGAACGTCTTCCTCGCCGCCGCACGCACGCAGCATAGCTGTTGCAAGCGAACATTAGTAAAAACTTACAAATTAATATTCCGCGTATCGAATTATTTTATAATTTTAATTTCTTCTCTACTAAAGTTTCTTTACATGTATATATATATACACTCTTCTGTGAGTTAAAAAAAAAAAAAAAAAAAAAAAAAAAAAAAAAAAAAACACGACTGCCCGTTGTAATCTACGAACGTCTTCCTCGCCGCCGCACGCACGCAGCATAGCTGTTGCAAGCGAACATTAGTAAAAACTTACAAATTAATATTCCGCGGATCGAATTATTTTATAATTTTAATTTCTTCTCTACTAAAGTTTCTTTACATGTATATATATATACACTCTTCTGTGAGTTAAAAAAAAAAAAAAAAAAAAAAAAAAAAAAAAAAAAAAACACGACTGCCCGTTGTAATCTACGAACGTCTTCCTCGCCGCCGCACGCACGCAGCATAGCTGTTGCAAGCGAACATTAGTAAAAACTTACAAATTAATATTCCGCGGATCGAATTATTTTATAATTTTAATTTCTTCTCTACTAAAGTTTCTTTACATGTATATATATATACACTCTTCTGTGAGTTAAAAAAAAAAAAAAAAAAAAAAAAAAAAAAAAAAAAAACACGACTGCCCGTTGTAATCTACGAACGTCTTCCTCGCCGCCGCACGCACGCAGCATAGCTGTTGCAAGCGAACATTAGTAAAAACTTACAAATTAATATTCCGCGGATCGAATTATTTTATAATTTTAATTTCTTCTCTACTAAAGTTTCTTTACATGTATATATATATACACTCTTCTGTGAGTTAAAAAAAAAAAAAAAAAAAAAAAAAAAAAAAAAAAAAACACGACTGCCCGTTGTAATCTACGAACGTCTTCCTCGCCGCCGCACGCACGCAGCATAGCTGTTGCAAGCGAACATTAGTAAAAACTTACAAATTAATATTCCGCGGATCGAATTATTTTATAATTTTAATTTCTTCTCTACTAAAGTTTCTTTACATGTATATATATATACACTCTTCTGTGAGTTAAAAAAAAAAAAAAAAAAAAAAAAAAAAAAAAAAAAAACACGACTGCCCGTCCCGTTGTAATCTACGAACGTCTTCCTCGCCGCCGCACGCACGCAGCATAGCTGTTGCAAGCGAACATTAGTAAAAACTTACAAATTAATATTCCGCGGATCGAATTATTTTATAATTTTAATTTCTTCTCTACTAAAGTTTCTTTACATGTATATATATATACACTCTTCTGTGAGTTAAAAAAAAAAAAAAAAAAAAAAAAAAAAAAAAAAAAACACGACTGCCCGTTGTAATCTACGAACGTCTTCCTCGCCGCCGCACGCACGCAGCATAGCTGTTGCAAGCGAACATTAGTAAAAACTTACAAATTAATATTCCGCGGATCGAATTATTTTATAATTTTAATTTCTTCTCTACTAAAGTTTCTTTACATGTATATATATATACACTCTTCTGTGAGTTAAAAAAAAAAAAAAAAAAAAAAAAAAAAAAAAAAAAACACGACTGCCCGTTGTAATCTACGAACGTCTTCCTCGCCGCCGCACGCACGCAGCATAGCTGTTGCAAGCGAACATTAGTAAAAACTTACAAATTAATATTCCGCGGATCGAATTATTTTATAATTTTAATTTCTTCTCTACTAAAGTTTCTTTACATGTATATATATATACACTCTTCTGTGAGTTAAAAAAAAAAAAAAAAAAAAAAAAAAAAAAAAAAAAAACACGACTGCCCGTTGTAATCTACGAACGTCTTCCTCGCCGCCGCACGCACGCAGCATAGCTGTTGCAAGCGAACATTAGTAAAAACTTACAAATTAATATTCCGCGGATCGAATTATTTTATAATTTTAATTTCTTCTCTACTAAAGTTTCTTTACATGTATATATATATACACTCTTCTGTGAGTTAAAAAAAAAAAAAAAAAAAAAAAAAAAAAAAAAAAAAACACGACTGCCCGTTGTAATCTACGAACGTCTTCCTCGCCGCCGCACGCACGCAGCATAGCTGTTGCAAGCGAACATTAGTAAAAACTTACAAATTAATATTCCGCGGATCGAATTATTTTATAATTTTAATTTCTTCTCTACTAAAGTTTCTTTACATGTATATATATATACACTCTTCTGTGAGTTAAAAAAAAAAAAAAAAAAAAAAAAAAAAAAAAAAAAACACGACTGCCCGTTGTAATCTACGAACGTCTTCCTCGCCGCCGCACGCACGCAGCATAGCTGTTGCAAGCGAACATTAGTAAAAACTTACAAATTAATATTCCGCGGATCGAATTATTTTATAATTTTAATTTCTTCTCTACTAAAGTTTCTTTACATGTATATATATATACACTCTTCTGTGAGTTAAAAAAAAAAAAAAAAAAAAAAAAAAAAAAAAAAAAACACGACTGCCCGTTGTAATCTACGAACGTCTTCCTCGCCGCCGCACGCACGCAGCATAGCTGTTGCAAGCGAACATTAGTAAAAACTTACAAATTAATATTCCGCGGATCGAATTATTTTATAATTTTAATTTCTTCTCTACTAAAGTTTCTTTACATGTATATATATATACACTCTTCTGTGAGTTAAAAAAAAAAAAAAAAAAAAAAAAAAAAAAAAAAAAAACACGACTGCCCGTTGTAATCTACGAACGTCTTCCTCGCCGCCGCACGCACGCAGCATAGCTGTTGCAAGCGAACATTAGTAAAAACTTACAAATTAATATTCCGCGGATCGAATTATTTTATAATTTTAATTTCTTCTCTACTAAAGTTTCTTTACATGTATATATATATACACTCTTCTGTGAGTTAAAAAAAAAAAAAAAAAAAAAAAAAAAAAAAAAAAAACACGACTGCCCGTTGTAATCTACGAACGTCTTCCTCGCCGCCGCACGCACGCAGCATAGCTGTTGCAAGCGAACATTAGTAAAAACTTACAAATTAATATTCCGCGGATCGAATTATTTTATAATTTTAATTTCTTCTCTACTAAAGTTTCTTTACATGTATATATATATACACTCTTCTGTGAGTTAAAAAAAAAAAAAAAAAAAAAAAAAAAAAAAAAAAAAACACGACTGCCCGTTGTAATCTACGAACGTCTTCCTCGCCGCCGCACGCACGCAGCATAGCTGTTGCAAGCGAACATTAGTAAAAACTTACAAATTAATATTCCGCGGATCGAATTATTTTATAATTTTAATTTCTTCTCTACTAAAGTTTCTTTACATGTATATATATATACACTCTTCTGTGAGTTAAAAAAAAAAAAAAAAAAAAAAAAAAAAAAAAAAAAAACACGACTGCCCGTTGTAATCTACGAACGTCTTCCTCGCCGCCGCACGCACGCAGCATAGCTGTTGCAAGCGAACATTAGTAAAAACTTACAAATTAATATTCCGCGGATCGAATTATTTTATAATTTTAATTTCTTCTCTACTAAAGTTTCTTTACATGTATATATATATACACTCTTCTGTGAGTTAAAAAAAAAAAAAAAAAAAAAAAAAAAAAAAAAAAAACACGACTGCCCGTTGTAATCTACGAACGTCTTCCTCGCCGCCGCACGCACGCAGCATAGCTGTTGCAAGCGAACATTAGTAAAAACTTACAAATTAATATTCCGCGGATCGAATTATTTTATAATTTTAATTTCTTCTCTACTAAAGTTTCTTTACATGTATATATATATACACTCTTCTGTGAGTTAAAAAAAAAAAAAAAAAAAAAAAAAAAAAAAAAAAAACACGACTGCCCGTTGTAATCTACGAACGTCTTCCTCGCCGCCGCACGCACGCAGCATAGCTGTTGCAAGCGAACATTAGTAAAAACTTACAAATTAATATTCCGCGGATCGAATTATTTTATAATTTTAATTTCTTCTCTACTAAAGTTTCTTTACATGTATATATATATACACTCTTCTGTGAGTTAAAAAAAAAAAAAAAAAAAAAAAAAAAAAAAAAAAAACACGACTGCCCGTTGTAATCTACGAACGTCTTCCTCGCCGCCGCACGCACGCAGCATAGCTGTTGCAAGCGAACATTAGTAAAAACTTACAAATTAATATTCCGCGGATCGAATTATTTTATAATTTTAATTTCTTCTCTACTAAAGTTTCTTTACATGTATATATATATACACTCTTCTGTGAGTTAAAAAAAAAAAAAAAAAAAAAAAAAAAAAAAAAAAAAACACGACTGCCCGTTGTAATCTACGAACGTCTTCCTCGCCGCCGCACGCACGCAGCATAGCTGTTGCAAGCGAACATTAGTAAAAACTTACAAATTAATATTCCGCGGATCGAATTATTTTATAATTTTAATTTCTTCTCTACTAAAGTTTCTTTACATGTATATATATATACACTCTTCTGTGAGTTAAAAAAAAAAAAAAAAAAAAAAAAAAAAAAAAAAAAACACGACTGCCCGTTGTAATCTACGAACGTCTTCCTCGCCGCCGCACGCACGCAGCATAGCTGTTGCAAGCGAACATTAGTAAAAACTTACAAATTAATATTCCGCGGATCGAATTATTTTATAATTTTAATTTCTTCTCTACTAAAGTTTCTTTACATGTATATATATATACACTCTTCTGTGAGTTAAAAAAAAAAAAAAAAAAAAAAAAAAAAAAAAAAAAAACACGACTGCCCGTTGTAATCTACGAACGTCTTCCTCGCCGCCGCACGCACGCAGCATAGCTGTTGCAAGCGAACATTAGTAAAAACTTACAAATTAATATTCCGCGGATCGAATTATTTTATAATTTTA
The DNA here is from genome assembly GCA_037074705.1 of Zhengitettix transpicula. Taxonomy (NCBI): domain Eukaryota; kingdom Metazoa; phylum Arthropoda; class Insecta; order Orthoptera; family Tetrigidae; genus Zhengitettix; species Zhengitettix transpicula. The sequence continues at coordinate 342,082 of JAYJMR010000018.1, forward strand.
ATTTCTTCTCTACTAAAGTTTCTTTACATGTATATATATATACACTCTTCTGTGAGTTAAAAAAAAAAAAAAAAAAAAAAAAAAAAAAAAAAAAACACGACTGCCCGTTGTAATCTACGAACGTCTTCCTCGCCGCCGCACGCACGCAGCATAGCTGTTGCAAGCGAACATTAGTAAAAACTTACAAATAATTAATATTCCGCGGATCGAATTATTTTATAATTTTAATTTCTTCTCTACTAAAGTTTCTTTACATGTATATATATATACACTCTTCTGTGAGTTAAAAAAAAAAAAAAAAAAAAAAAAAAAAAAAAAAAACACGACTGCCCGTTGTAATCTACGAACGTCTTCCTCGCCGCCGCACGCACGCAGCATAGCTGTTGCAAGCGAACATTAGTAAAAACTTACAAATTAATATTCCGCGGATCGAATTATTTTATAATTTTAATTTCTTCTCTACTAAAGTTTCTTTACATGTATATATATATACACTCTTCTGTGAGTTAAAAAAAAAAAAAAAAAAAAAAAAAAAAAAAAAAAAACACGACTGCCCGTTGTAATCTACGAACGTCTTCCTCGCCGCCGCACGCACGCAGCATAGCTGTTGCAAGCGAACATTAGTAAAAACTTACAAATTAATATTCCGCGGATCGAATTATTTTATAATTTTAATTTCTTCTCTACTAAAGTTTCTTTACATGTATATATATATACACTCTTCTGTGAGTTAAAAAAAAAAAAAAAAAAAAAAAAAAAAAAAAAAAAACACGACTGCCCGTTGTAATCTACGAACGTCTTCCTCGCCGCCGCACGCACGCAGCATAGCTGTTGCAAGCGAACATTAGTAAAAACTTACAAATTAATATTCCGCGGATCGAATTATTTTATAATTTTAATTTCTTCTCTACTAAAGTTTCTTTACATGTATATATATATACACTCTTCTGTGAGTTAAAAAAAAAAAAAAAAAAAAAAAAAAAAAAAAAAAAACACGACTGCCCGTTGTAATCTACGAACGTCTTCCTCGCCGCCGCACGCACGCAGCATAGCTGTTGCAAGCGAACATTAGTAAAAACTTACAAATTAATATTCCGCGGATCGAATTATTTTATAATTTTAATTTCTTCTCTACTAAAGTTTCTTTACATGTATATATATATACACTCTTCTGTGAGTTAAAAAAAAAAAAAAAAAAAAAAAAAAAAAAAAAAAAAACACGACTGCCCGTTGTAATCTACGAACGTCTTCCTCGCCGCCGCACGCACGCAGCATAGCTGTTGCAAGCGAACATTAGTAAAAACTTACAAATTAATATTCCGCGGATCGAATTATTTTATAATTTTAATTTCTTCTCTACTAAAGTTTCTTTACATGTATATATATATACACTCTTCTGTGAGTTAAAAAAAAAAAAAAAAAAAAAAAAAAAAAAAAAAAAACACGACTGCCCGTTGTAATCTACGAACGTCTTCCTCGCCGCCGCACGCACGCAGCATAGCTGTTGCAAGCGAACATTAGTAAAAACTTACAAATTAATATTCCGCGGATCGAATTATTTTATAATTTTAATTTCTTCTCTACTAAAGTTTCTTTACATGTATATATATATACACTCTTCTGTGAGTTAGTGAGTTAAAAAAAAAAAAAAAAAAAAAAAAAAAAAAAAAAAAAAAACACGACTGCCCGTTGTAATCTACGAACGTCTTCCTCGCCGCCGCACGCACGCAGCATAGCTGTTGCAAGCGAACATTAGTAAAAACTTACAAATTAATATTCCGCGGATCGAATTATTTTATAATTTTAATTTCTTCTCTACTAAAGTTTCTTTACATGTATATATATATACACTCTTCTGTGAGTTAAAAAAAAAAAAAAAAAAAAAAAAAAAAAAAAAAAAAAAAAACACGACTGCCCGTTGTAATCTACGAACGTCTTCCTCGCCGCCGCACGCACGCAGCATAGCTGTTGCAAGCGAACATTAGTAAAAACTTACAAATTAATATTCCGCGGATCGAATTATTTTATAATTTTAATTTCTTCTCTACTAAAGTTTCTTTACATGTATATATATATACACTCTTCTGTGAGTTAAAAAAAAAAAAAAAAAAAAAAAAAAAAAAAAAAAAAAAAAAACACGACTGCCCGTTGTAATCTACGAACGTCTTCCTAGCCGCCGCACGCACGCAGCATAGCTGTTGCAAGCGAACATTAGTAAAAACTTACAAATTAATATTCCGCGGATCGAATTATTTTATAATTTTAATTTCTTCTCTACTAAAGTTTCTTTACATGTATATATATATACACTCTTCTGTGAGTTAAAAAAAAAAAAAAAAAAAAAAAAAAAAAAAAAAAAAAAACACGACTGCCCGTTGTAATCTACGAACGTCTTCCTCGCCGCCGCACGCACGCAGCATAGCTGTTGCAAGCGAACATTAGTAAAAACTTACAAATTAATATTCCGCGGATCGAATTATTTTATAATTTTAATTTCTTCTCTACTAAAGTTTCTTTACATGTATATATATATACACTCTTCTGTGAGTTAAAAAAAAAACACGACTGCCCGTTGTAATCTACGAACGTCTTCCTCGCCGCCGCACGCACGCAGCATAGCTGTTGCAAGCGAACATTAGTAAAAACTTACAAATTAATATTCCGCGGATCGAATTATTTTATAATTTTAATTTCTTCTCTACTAAAGTTTCTTTACATGTATATATATATACACTCTTCTGTGAGTTAAAAAAAAAAAAAAAAAAAAAAAAAAAAAAAAAAAAACACGACTGCCCGTTGTAATCTACGAGAACGTCTTCCTCGCCGCCGCACGCACGCAGAGCTGTTGCAAGCGAACATTAGTAAAAACTTACAAATTAATATTCCGCGGATCGAATTATTTTATAATTTTAATTTCTTCTCTACTAAAGTTTCTTTACATGTATATATATATACACTCTTCTGTGAGTTAAAAAAAAAAAAAAAAAAAAAAAAAAAAAAAAAAAAAACACGACTGCCCGTTGTAATCTACGAACGTCTTCCTCGCCGCCGCACGCACGCAGCATAGCTGTTGCAAGCGAACATTAGTAAAAACTTACAAATTAATATTCCGCGGATCGAATTATTTTATAATTTTAATTTCTTCTCTACTAAAGTTTCTTTACATGTATATATATATACACTCTTCTGTGAGTTAAAAAAAAAAAAAAAAAAAAAAAAAAAAAAAAAAAAAACACGACTGCCCGTTGTAATCTACGAACGTCTTCCTCGCCGCCGCACGCACGCAGCATAGCTGTTGCAAGCGAACATTAGTAAAAACTTACAAATTAATATTCCGCGGATCGAATTATTTTATAATTTTAATTTCTTCTCTACTAAAGTTTCTTTACATGTATATATATATACACTCTTCTGTGAGTTAAAAAAAAAAAAAAAAAAAAAAAAAAAAAAAAAAAACACGACTGCCCGTTGTAATCTACGAACGTCTTCCTCGCCGCCGCACGCACGCAGCATAGCTGTTGCAAGCGAACATTAGTAAAAACTTACAAATTAATATTCCGCGGATCGAATTATTTTATAATTTTAATTTCTTCTCTACTAAAGTTTCTTTACATGTATATATATATACACTCTTCTGTGAGTTAAAAAAAAAAAAAAAAAAAAAAAAAAAAAAAAAAAAAACACGACTGCCCGTTGTAATCTACGAACGTCTTCCTCGCCGCCGCACGCACGCAGCATAGCTGTTGCAAGCGAACATTAGTAAAAACTTACAAATTAATATTCCGCGGATCGAATTATTTTATAATTTTAATTTCTTCTCTACTAAAGTTTCTTTACATGTATATATATATACACTCTTCTGTGAGTTAAAAAAAAAAAAAAAAAAAAAAAAAAAAAAAAAAAAACACGACTGCCCGTTGTAATCTACGAACGTCTTCCTCGCCGCCGCACGCACGCAGCATAGCTGTTGCAAGCGAACATTAGTAAAAACTTACAAATTAATATTCCGCGGATCGAATTATTTTATAATTTTAATTTCTTCTCTACTAAAGTTTCTTTACATGTATATATATATACACTCTTCTGTGAGTTAAAAAAAAAAAAAAAAAAAAAAAAAAAAAAAAAAAAACACGACTGCCCGTTGTAATCTACGAACGTCTTCCTCGCCGCCGCACGCACGCAGCATAGCTGTTGCAAGCGAACATTAGTAAAAACTTACAAATTAATATTCCGCGGATCGAATTATTTTATAATTTTAATTTCTTCTCTACTAAAGTTTCTTTACATGTATATATATATACACTCTTCTGTGAGTTAAAAAAAAAAAAAAAAAAAAAAAAAAAAAAAAAAAAACACGACTGCCCGTTGTAATCTACGAACGTCTTCCTCGCCGCCGCACGCACGCAGCATAGCTGTTGCAAGCGAACATTAGTAAAAACTTACAAATTAATATTCCGCGGATCGAATTATTTTATAATTTTAATTTCTTCTCTACTAAAGTTTCTTTACATGTATATATATATACACTCTTCTGTGAGTTAAAAAAAAAAAAAAAAAAAAAAAAAAAAAAAAAAAAAACACGACTGCCCGTTGTAATCTACGAACGTCTTCCTCGCCGCCGCACGCACGCAGCATAGCTGTTGCAAGCGAACATTAGTAAAAACTTACAAATTAATATTCCGCGGATCGAATTATTTTATAATTTTAATTTCTTCTCTACTAAAGTTTCTTTACATGTATATATATATACACTCTTCTGTGAGTTAAAAAAAAAAAAAAAAAAAAAAAAAAAAAAAAAAAAAAAACACGACTGCCCGTTGTAATCTACGAACGTCTTCCTCGCCGCCGCACGCACGCAGCATAGCTGTTGCAAGCGAACATTAGTAAAAACTTACAAATTAATATTCCGCGGATCGAATTATTTTATAATTTTAATTTCTTCTCTACTAAAGTTTCTTTACATGTATATATATATACACTCTTCTGTGAGTTAAAAAAAAAAAAAAAAAAAAAAAAAAAAAAAAAAAAACACGACTGCCCGTTGTAATCTACGAACGTCTTCCTCGCCGCCGCACGCACGCAGCATAGCTGTTGCAAGCGAACATTAGTAAAAACTTACAAATTAATATTCCGCGGATCGAATTATTTTATAATTTTAATTTCTTCTCTACTAAAGTTTCTTTACATGTATATATATATACACTCTTCTGTGAGTTAAAAAAAAAAAAAAAAAAAAAAAAAAAAAAAAAAAAAACACGACTGCCCGTTGTAATCTACGAACGTCTTCCTCGCCGCCGCACGCACGCAGCATAGCTGTTGCAAGCGAACATTAGTAAAAACTTACAAATTAATATTCCGCGGATCGAATTATTTTATAATTTTAATTTCTTCTCTACTAAAGTTTCTTTACATGTATATATATATACACTCTTCTGTGAGTTAAAAAAAAAAAAAAAAAAAAAAAAAAAAAAAAAAAAAACACGACTGCCCGTTGTAATCTACGAACGTCTTCCTAGCCGCCGCACGCACGCAGCATAGCTGTTGCAAGCGAACATTAGTAAAAACTTACAAATTAATATTCCGCGGATCGAATTATTTTATAATTTTAATTTCTTCTCTACTAAAGTTTCTTTTTTTAATTTCTTCTCTACTAAAGTTTCTTTACATGTATATATATATACACTCTTCTGTGAGTTAAAAAAAAAAAAAAAAAAAAAAAAAAAAAAAAAAAAACACGACTGCCCGTTGTAATCTACGAACGTCTTCCTCGCCGCCGCACGCACGCAGCATAGCTGTTGCAAGCGAACATTAGTAAAAACTTACAAATTAATATTCCGCGGATCGAATTATTTTATAATTTTAATTTCTTCTCTACTAAAGTTTCTTTACATGTATATATATATACACTCTTCTGTGAGTTAAAAAAAAAAAAAAAAAAAAAAAAAAAAAAAAAAAAAACACGACTGCCCGTTGTAATCTACGAACGTCTTCCTCGCCGCCGCACGCACGCAGCATAGCTGTTGCAAGCGAACATTAGTAAAAACTTACAAATTAATATTCCGCGGATCGAATTATTTTATAATTTTAATTTCTTCTCTACTAAAGTTTCTTTACATGTATATATATATACACTCTTCTGTGAGTTAAAAAAAAAAAAAAAAAAAAAAAAAAAAAAAAAAAAACACGACTGCCCGTTGTAATCTACGAACGTCTTCCTCGCCGCCGCACGCACGCAGCATAGCTGTTGCAAGCGAACATTAGTAAAAACTTACAAATTAATATTCCGCGGATCGAATTATTTTATAATTTTAATTTCTTCTCTACTAAAGTTTCTTTACATGTATATATATATACACTCTTCTGTGAGTTAAAAAAAAAAAAAAAAAAAAAAAAAAAAAAAAAAAAACACGACTGCCCGTTGTAATCTACGAACGTCTTCCTCGCCGCCGCACGCACGCAGCATAGCTGTTGCAAGCGAACATTAGTAAAAACTTACAAATTAATATTCCGCGGATCGAATTATTTTATAATTTTAATTTCTTCTCTACTAAAGTTTCTTTACATGTATATATATATACACTCTTCTGTGAGTTAAAAAAAAAAAAAAAAAAAAAAAAAAAAAAAAAAAAACACGACTGCCCGTTGTAATCTACGAACGTCTTCCTCGCCGCCGCACGCACGCAGCATAGCTGTTGCAAGCGAACATTAGTAAAAACTTACAAATTAATATTCCGCGGATCGAATTATTTTATAATTTTAATTTCTTCTCTACTAAAGTTTCTTTACATGTATATATATATACACTCTTCTGTGAGTTAAAAAAAAAAAAAAAAAAAAAAAAAAAAAAAAAAAAACACGACTGCCCGTTGTAATCTACGAACGTCTTCCTCGCCGCCGCACGCACGCAGCATAGCTGTTGCAAGCGAACATTAGTAAAAACTTACAAATTAATATTCCGCGGATCGAATTATTTTATAATTTTAATTTCTTCTCTACTAAAGTTTCTTTACATGTATATATATATACACTCTTCTGTGAGTTAAAAAAAAAAAAAAAAAAAAAAAAAAAAAAAAAAAAACACGACTGCCCGTTGTAATCTACGAACGTCTTCCTCGCCGCCGCACGCACGCAGCATAGCTGTTGCAAGCGAACATTAGTAAAAACTTACAAATTAATATTCCGCGGATCGAATTATTTTATAATTTTAATTTCTTCTCTACTAAAGTTTCTTTACATGTATATATATATACACTCTTCTGTGAGTTAAAAAAAAAAAAAAAAAAAAAAAAAAAAAAAAAAAAACACGACTGCCCGTTGTAATCTACGAACGTCTTCCTCGCCGCCGCACGCACGCAGCATAGCTGTTGCAAGCGAACATTAGTAAAAACTTACAAATTAATATTCCGCGGATCGAATTATTTTATAATTTTAATTTCTTCTCTACTAAAGTTTCTTTACATGTATATATATATACACTCTTCTGTGAGTTAAAAAAAAAAAAAAAAAAAAAAAAAAAAAAAAAAAAACACGACTGCCCGTTGTAATCTACGAACGTCTTCCTCGCCGCCGCACGCACGCAGCATAGCTGTTGCAAGCGAACATTAGTAAAAACTTACAAATTAATATTCCGCGGATCGAATTATTTTATAATTTTAATTTCTTCTCTACTAAAGTTTCTTTACATGTATATATATATACACTCTTCTGTGAGTTAAAAAAAAAAAAAAAAAAAAAAAAAAAAAAAAAAAAACACGACTGCCCGTTGTAATCTACGAACGTCTTCCTCGCCGCCGCACGCACGCAGCATAGCTGTTGCAAGCGAACATTAGTAAAAACTTACAAATTAATATTCCGCGGATCGAATTATTTTATAATTTTAATTTCTTCTCTACTAAAGTTTCTTTACATGTATATATATATACACTCTTCTGTGAATGTATATATATATACACTCTTCTGTGAGTTAAAAAAAAAAAAAAAAAAAAAAAAAAAAAAAAACACGACTGCCCGTTGTAATCTACGAACGTCTTCCTCGCCGCCGCACGCACGCAGCATAGCTGTTGCAAGCGAACATTAGTAAAAACTTACAAATTAATATTCCGCGGATCGAATTATTTTATAATTTTAATTTCTTCTCTACTAAAGTTTCTTTACATGTATATATATATACACTCTTCTGTGAGTTAAAAAAAAAAAAAAAAAAAAAAAAAAAAAAAAAAACACGACTGCCCGTTGTAATCTACGAACGTCTTCCTCGCCGCCGCACGCACGCAGCATAGCTGTTGCAAGCGAACATTAGTAAAAACTTACAAATTAATATTCCGCGGATCGAATTATTTTATAATTTTAATTTCTTCTCTACTAAAGTTTCTTTACATGTATATATATATACACTCTTCTGTGAGTTAAAAAAAAAAAAAAAAAAAAAAAAAAAAAAAAAAAAACACGACTGCCCGTTGTAATCTACGAACGTCTTCCTCGCCGCCGCACGCACGCAGCATAGCTGTTGCAAGCGAACATTAGTAAAAACTTACAAATTAATATTCCGCGGATCGAATTATTTTATAATTTTAATTTCTTCTCTACTAAAGTTTCTTTACATGTATATATATATACACTCTTCTGTGAGTTAAAAAAAAAAAAAAAAAAAAAAAAAAAAAAAAAAAACACGACTGCCCGTTGTAATCTACGAACGTCTTCCTCGCCGCCGCACGCACGCAGCATAGCTGTTGCAAGCGAACATTAGTAAAAACTTACAAATTAATATTCCGCGGATCGAATTATTTTATAATTTTAATTTCTTCTCTACTAAAGTTTCTTTACATGTATATATATATACACTCTTCTGTGAGTTAAAAAAAAAAAAAAAAAAAAAAAAAAAAAAAAACACGACTGCCCGTTGTAATCTACGAACGTCTTCCTCGCCGCCGCACGCACGCAGCATAGCTGTTGCAAGCGAACATTAGTAAAAACTTACAAATTAATATTCCGCGGATCGAATTATTTTATAATTTTAATTTCTTCTCTACTAAAGTTTCTTTACATGTATATATATATACACTCTTCTGTGAGTTAAAAAAAAAAAAAAAAAAAAAAAAAAAAAAAAAAAAACACGACTGCCCGTTGTAATCTACGAACGTCTTCCTCGCCGCCGCACGCACGCAGCATAGCTGTTGCAAGCGAACATTAGTAAAAACTTACAAATTAATATTCCGCGGATCGAATTATTTTATAATTTTAATTTCTTCTCTACTAAAGTTTCTTTACATGTATATATATATACACTCTTCTGTGAGTTAAAAAAAAAAAAAAAAAAAAAAAAAAAAAAAAAAAAACACGACTGCCCGTTGTAATCTACGAACGTCTTCCTCGCCGCCGCACGCACGCAGCATAGCTGTTGCAAGCGAACATTAGTAAAAACTTACAAATTAATATTCCGCGGATCGAATTATTTTATAATTTTAATTTCTTCTCTACTAAAGTTTCTTTACATGTATATATATATACACTCTTCTGTGAGTTAAAAAAAAAAAAAAAAAAAAAAAAAAAAAAAAAAAACACGACTGCCCGTTGTAATCTACGAACGCCGCACGCACGCAGCATAGCTGTTGCAAGCGAACATTAGTAAAAACTTACAAATTAATATTCCGCGGATCGAATTATTTTATAATTTTAATTTCTTCTCTACTAAAGTTTCTTTACATGTATATATATATACACTCTTCTGTGAGTTAAAAAAAAAAAAAAAAAAAAAAAAAAAAAAAAAAAAACACGACTGCCCGTTGTAATCTACGAACGTCTTCCTCGCCGCCGCACGCACGCAGCATAGCTGTTGCAAGCGAACATTAGTAAAAACTTACAAATTAATATTCCGCGGATCGAATTATTTTATAATTTTAATTTCTTCTCTACTAAAGTTTCTTTACATGTATATATATATACACTCTTCTGTGAGTTAAAAAAAAAAAAAAAAAAAAAAAAAAAAAAAAAAAAAACACGACTGCCCGTTGTAATCTACGAACGTCTTCCTCGCCGCCGCACGCACGCAGCATAGCTGTTGCAAGCGAACATTAGTAAAAACTTACAAATTAATATTCCGCGGATCGAATTATTTTATAATTTTAATTTCTTCTCTACTAAAGTTTCTTTACATGTATATATATATACACTCTTCTGTGAGTTAAAAAAAAAAAAAAAAAAAAAAAAAAAAAAAAAAAAACACGACTGCCCGTTGTAATCTACGAACGTCTTCCTCGCCGCCGCACGCACGCAGCATAGCTGTTGCAAGCGAACATTAGTAAAAACTTACAAATTAATATTCCGCGGATCGAATTATTTTATAATTTTAATTTCTTCTCTACTAAAGTTTCTTTACATGTATATATATATACACTCTTCTGTGAGTTAAAAAAAAAAAAAAAAAAAAAAAAAAAAAAAAAAAAAACACGACTGCCCGTTGTAATCTACGAACGTCTTCCTCGCCGCCGCACGCACGCAGCATAGCTGTTGCAAGCGAACATTAGTAAAAACTTACAAATTAATATTCCGCGGATCGAATTATTTTATAATTTTAATTTCTTCTCTACTAAAGTTTCTTTACATGTATATATATATACACTCTTCTGTGAGTTAAAAAAAAAAAAAAAAAAAAAAAAAAAAAAAAAAAAAACACGACTGCCCGTTGTAATCTACGAACGTCTTCCTCGCCGCCGCACGCACGCAGCATAGCTGTTGCAAGCGAACATTAGTAAAAACTTACAAATTAATATTCCGCGGATCGAATTATTTTATAATTTTAATTTCTTCTCTACTAAAGTTTCTTTACATGTATATATATATACACTCTTCTGTGAGTTAAAAAAAAAAAAAAAAAAAAAAAAAAAAAAAAAAAAACACGACTGCCCGTTGTAATCTACGAACGTCTTCCTCGCCGCCGCACGCACGCAGCATAGCTGTTGCAAGCGAACATTAGTAAAAACTTACAAATTAATATTCCGCGGATCGAATTATTTTATAATTTTAATTTCTTCTCTACTAAAGTTTCTTTACATGTATATATATATACACTCTTCTGTGAGTTAAAAAAAAAAAAAAAAAAAAAAAAAAAAAAAAAAAAAACACGACTGCCCGTTGTAATCTACGAACGTCTTCCTCGCCGCCGCACGCACGCAGCATAGCTGTTGCAAGCGAACATTAGTAAAAACTTACAAATTAATATTCCGCGGATCGAATTATTTTATAATTTTAATTTCTTCTCTACTAAAGTTTCTTTACATGTATATATATATACACTCTTCTGTGAGTTAAAAAAAAAAAAAAAAAAAAAAAAAAAAAAAAAAAAACACGACTGCCCGTTGTAATCTACGAACGTCTTCCTCGCCGCCGCACGCACGCAGCATAGCTGTTGCAAGCGAACATTAGTAAAAACTTACAAATTAATATTCCGCGGATCGAATTATTTTATAATTTTAATTTCTTCTCTACTAAAGTTTCTTTACATGTATATATATATACACTCTTCTGTGAGTTAAAAAAAAAAAAAAAAAAAAAAAAAAAAAAAAAAAACACGACTGCCCGTTGTAATCTACGAACGTCTTCCTCGCCGCCGCACGCACGCAGCATAGCTGTTGCAAGCGAACATTAGTAAAAACTTACAAATTAATATTCCGCGGATCGAATTATTTTATAATTTTAATTTCTTCTCTACTAAAGTTTCTTTACATGTATATATATATACACTCTTCTGTGAGTTAAAAAAAAAAAAAAAAAAAAAAAAAAAAAAAAAAAAAACACGACTGCCCGTTGTAATCTACGAACGTCTTCCTCGCCGCCGCACGCACGCAGCATAGCTGTTGCAAGCGAACATTAGTAAAAACTTACAAATTAATATTCCGCGGATCGAATTATTTTATAATTTTAATTTCTTCTCTACTAAAGTTTCTTTACATGTATATATATATACACTCTTCTGTGAGTTAAAAAAAAAAAAAAAAAAAAAAAAAAAAAAAAAAAAAACACGACTGCCCGTTGTAATCTACGAACGTCTTCCTCGCCGCCGCACGCACGCAGCATAGCTGTTGCAAGCGAACATTAGTAAAAACTTACAAATTAATATTCCGCGGATCGAATTATTTTATAATTTTAATTTCTTCTCTACTAAAGTTTCTTTACATGTATATATATATACACTCTTCTGTGAGTTAAAAAAAAAAAAAAAAAAAAAAAAAAAAAAAAAAAAACACGACTGCCCGTTGTAATCTACGAACGTCTTCCTCGCCGCCGCACGCACGCAGCATAGCTGTTGCAAGCGAACATTAGTAAAAACTTACAAATTAATATTCCGCGGATCGAATTATTTTATAATTTTAATTTCTTCTCTACTAAAGTTTCTTTACATGTATATATATATACACTCTTCTGTGAGTTAAAAAAAAAAAAAAAAAAAAAAAAAAAAAAAAAAAAAACACGACTGCCCGTTGTAATCTACGAACGTCTTCCTCGCCGCCGCACGCACGCAGCATAGCTGTTGCAAGCGAACATTAGTAAAAACTTACAAATTAATATTCCGCGGATCGAATTATTTTATAATTTTAATTTCTTCTCTACTAAAGTTTCTTTACATGTATATATATATACACTCTTCTGTGAGTTAAAAAAAAAAAAAAAAAAAAAAAAAAAAAAAAAAAAAACACGACTGCCCGTTGTAATCTACGAACGTCTTCCTCGCCGCCGCACGCACGCAGCATAGCTGTTGCAAGCGAACATTAGTAAAAACTTACAAATTAATATTCCGCGGATCGAATTATTTTATAATTTTAATTTCTTCTCTACTAAAGTTTCTTTACATGTATATATATATACACTCTTCTGTGAGTTAAAAAAAAAAAAAAAAAAAAAAAAAAAAAAAAAAAAAACACGACTGCCCGTTGTAATCTACGAACGTCTTCCTCGCCGCCGCACGCACGCAGCATAGCTGTTGCAAGCGAACATTAGTAAAAACTTACAAATTAATATTCCGCGGATCGAATTATTTTATAATTTTAATTTCTTCTCTACTAAAGTTTCTTTACATGTATATATATATACACTCTTCTGTGAGTTAAAAAAAAAAAAAAAAAAAAAAAAAAAAAAAAAAAAAACACGACTGCCCGTTGTAATCTACGAACGTCTTCCTCGCCGCCGCACGCACGCAGCATAGCTGTTGCAAGCGAACATTAGTAAAAACTTACAAATTAATATTCCGCGGATCGAATTATTTTATAATTTTAATTTCTTCTCTACTAAAGTTTCTTTACATGTATATATATATACACTCTTCTGTGAGTTAAAAAAAAAAAAAAAAAAAAAAAAAAAAAAAAAAAAAACACGACTGCCCGTTGTAATCTACGAACGTCTTCCTCGCCGCCGCACGCACGCAGCATAGCTGTTGCAAGCGAACATTAGTAAAAACTTACAAATTAATATTCCGCGGATCGAATTATTTTATAATTTTAATTTCTTCTCTACTAAAGTTTCTTTACATGTATATATATATACACTCTTCTGTGAGTTAAAAAAAAAAAAAAAAAAAAAAAAAAAAAAAAAAAAACACGACTGCCCGTTGTAATCTACGAACGTCTTCCTCGCCGCCGCACGCACGCAGCATAGCTGTTGCAAGCGAACATTAGTAAAAACTTACAAATTAATATTCCGCGGATCGAATTATTTTATAATTTTAATTTCTTCTCTACTAAAGTTTCTTTACATGTATATATATATACACTCTTCTGTGAGTTAAAAAAAAAAAAAAAAAAAAAAAAAAAAAAAAAAAAACACGACTGCCCGTTGTAATCTACGAACGTCTTCCTCGCCGCCGCACGCACGCAGCATAGCTGTTGCAAGCGAACATTAGTAAAAACTTACAAATTAATATTCCGCGGATCGAATTATTTTATAATTTTAATTTCTTCTCTACTAAAGTTTCTTTACATGTATATATATATACACTCTTCTGTGAGTTAAAAAAAAAAAAAAAAAAAAAAAAAAAAAAAAAAAAAACACGACTGCCCGTTGTAATCTACGAACGTCTTCCTCGCCGCCGCACGCACGCAGCATAGCTGTTGCAAGCGAACATTAGTAAAAACTTACAAATTAATATTCCGCGGATCGAATTATTTTATAATTTTAATTTCTTCTCTACTAAAGTTTCTTTACATGTATATATATATACACTCTTCTGTGAGTTAAAAAAAAAAAAAAAAAAAAAAAAAAAAAAAAAAAAACACGACTGCCCGTTGTAATCTACGAACGTCTTCCTCGCCGCCGCACGCACGCAGCATAGCTGTTGCAAGCGAACATTAGTAAAAACTTACAAATTAATATTCCGCGGATCGAATTATTTTATAATTTTAATTTCTTCTCTACTAAAGTTTCTTTACATGTATATATATATACACTCTTCTGTGAGTTAAAAAAAAAAAAAAAAAAAAAAAAAAAAAAAAAAAAAACACGACTGCCCGTTGTAATCTACGAACGTCTTCCTCGCCGCCGCACGCACGCAGCATAGCTGTTGCAAGCGAACATTAGTAAAAACTTACAAATTAATATTCCGCGGATCGAATTATTTTATAATTTTAATTTCTTCTCTACTAAAGTTTCTTTACATGTATATATATATACACTCTTCTGTGAGTTAAAAAAAAAAAAAAAAAAAAAAAAAAAAAAAAAAAAACACGACTGCCCGTTGTAATCTACGAACGTCTTCCTCGCCGCCGCACGCACGCAGCATAGCTGTTGCAAGCGAACATTAGTAAAAACTTACAAATTAATATTCCGCGGATCGAATTATTTTATAATTTTAATTTCTTCTCTACTAAAGTTTCTTTACATGTATATATATATACACTCTTCTGTGAGTTAAAAAAAAAAAAAAAAAAAAAAAAAAAAAAAAAAAAAACACGACTGCCCGTTGTAATCTACGAACGTCTTCCTCGCCGCCGCACGCACGCAGCATAGCTGTTGCAAGCGAACATTAGTAAAAACTTACAAATTAATATTCCGCGGATCGAATTATTTTATAATTTTAATTTCTTCTCTACTAAAGTTTCTTTACATGTATATATATATACACTCTTCTGTGAGTTAAAAAAAAAAAAAAAAAAAAAAAAAAAAAAAAAAAAAACACGACTGCCCGTTGTAATCTACGAACGTCTTCCTCGCCGCCGCACGCACGCAGCATAGCTGTTGCAAGCGAACATTAGTAAAAACTTACAAATTAATATTCCGCGGATCGAATTATTTTATAATTTTAATTTCTTCTCTACTAAAGTTTCTTTACATGTATATATATATACACTCTTCTGTGAGTTAAAAAAAAAAAAAAAAAAAAAAAAAAAAAAAAAAAAAACACGACTGCCCGTTGTAATCTACGAACGTCTTCCTCGCCGCCGCACGCACGCAGCATAGCTGTTGCAAGCGAACATTAGTAAAAACTTACAAATTAATATTCCGCGGATCGAATTATTTTATAATTTTAATTTCTTCTCTACTAAAGTTTCTTTACATGTATATATATATACACTCTTCTGTGAGTTAAAAAAAAAAAAAAAAAAAAAAAAAAAAAAAAAAAAAACACGACTGCCCGTTGTAATCTACGAACGTCTTCCTCGCCGCCGCACGCACGCAGCATAGCTGTTGCAAGCGAACATTAGTAAAAACTTACAAATTAATATTCCGCGGATCGAATTATTTTATAATTTTAATTTCTTCTCTACTAAAGTTTCTTTACATGTATATATATATACACTCTTCTGTGAGTTAAAAAAAAAAAAAAAAAAAAAAAAAAAAAAAAAAAAACACGACTGCCCGTTGTAATCTACGAACGTCTTCCTCGCCGCCGCACGCACGCAGCATAGCTGTTGCAAGCGAACATTAGTAAAAACTTACAAATTAATATTCCGCGGATCGAATTATTTTATAATTTTAATTTCTTCTCTACTAAAGTTTCTTTACATGTATATATATATACACTCTTCTGTGAGTTAAAAAAAAAAAAAAAAAAAAAAAAAAAAAAAAAAAAAACACGACTGCCCGTTGTAATCTACGAACGTCTTCCTCGCCGCCGCACGCACGCAGCATAGCTGTTGCAAGCGAACATTAGTAAAAACTTACAAATTAATATTCCGCGGATCGAATTATTTTATAATTTTAATTTCTTCTCTACTAAAGTTTCTTTACATGTATATATATATACACTCTTCTGTGAGTTAAAAAAAAAAAAAAAAAAAAAAAAAAAAAAAAAAAAAACACGACTGCCCGTTGTAATCTACGAACGTCTTCCTCGCCGCCGCACGCACGCAGCATAGCTGTTGCAAGCGAACATTAGTAAAAACTTACAAATTAATATTCCGCGGATCGAATTATTTTATAATTTTAATTTCTTCTCTACTAAAGTTTCTTTACATGTATATATATATACACTCTTCTGTGAGTTAAAAAAAAAAAAAAAAAAAAAAAAAAAAAAAAAAAACACGACTGCCCGTTGTAATCTACGAACGTCTTCCTCGCCGCCGCACGCACGCAGCATAGCTGTTGCAAGCGAACATTAGTAAAAACTTACAAATTAATATTCCGCGGATCGAATTATTTTATAATTTTAATTTCTTCTCTACTAAAGTTTCTTTACATGTATATATATATACACTCTTCTGTGAGTTAAAAAAAAAAAAAAAAAAAAAAAAAAAAAAAAAAAAACACGACTGCCCGTTGTAATCTACGAACGTCTTCCTCGCCGCCGCACGCACGCAGCATAGCTGTTGCAAGCGAACATTAGTAAAAACTTACAAATTAATATTCCGCGGATCGAATTATTTTATAATTTTAATTTCTTCTCTACTAAAGTTTCTTTACATGTATATATATATACACTCTTCTGTGAGTTAAAAAAAAAAAAAAAAAAAAAAAAAAAAAAAAAAAACACGACTGCCCGTTGTAATCTACGAACGTCTTCCTCGCCGCCGCACGCACGCAGCATAGCTGTTGCAAGCGAACATTAGTAAAAACTTACAAATTAATATTCCGCGGATCGAATTATTTTATAATTTTAATTTCTTCTCTACTAAAGTTTCTTTACATGTATATATATATACACTCTTCTGTGAGTTAAAAAAAAAAAAAAAAAAAAAAAAAAAAAAAAAAAAAACACGACTGCCCGTTGTAATCTACGAACGTCTTCCTCGCCGCCGCACGCACGCAGCATAGCTGTTGCAAGCGAACATTAGTAAAAACTTACAAATTAATATTCCGCGGATCGAATTATTTTATAATTTTAATTTCTTCTCTACTAAAGTTTCTTTACATGTATATATATATACACTCTTCTGTGAGTTAAAAAAAAAAAAAAAAAAAAAAAAAAAAAAAAAAAAACACGACTGCCCGTTGTAATCTACGAACGTCTTCCTCGCCGCCGCACGCACGCAGCATAGCTGTTGCAAGCGAACATTAGTAAAAACTTACAAATTAATATTCCGCGGATCGAATTATTTTATAATTTTAATTTCTTCTCTACTAAAGTTTCTTTACATGTATATATATATACACTCTTCTGTGAGTTAAAAAAAAAAAAAAAAAAAAAAAAAAAAAAAAAAAAAACACGACTGCCCGTTGTAATCTACGAACGTCTTCCTCGCCGCCGCACGCACGCAGCATAGCTGTTGCAAGCGAACATTAGTAAAAACTTACAAATTAATATTCCGCGGATCGAATTATTTTATAATTTTAATTTCTTCTCTACTAAAGTTTCTTTACATGTATATATATATACACTCTTCTGTGAGTTAAAAAAAAAAAAAAAAAAAAAAAAAAAAAAAAAAAAACACGACTGCCCGTTGTAATCTACGAACGTCTTCCTCGCCGCCGCACGCACGCAGCATAGCTGTTGCAAGCGAACATTAGTAAAAACTTACAAATTAATATTCCGCGGATCGAATTATTTTATAATTTTAATTTCTTCTCTACTAAAGTTTCTTTACATGTATATATATATACACTCTTCTGTGAGTTAAAAAAAAAAAAAAAAAAAAAAAAAAAAAAAAAAAAAACACGACTGCCCGTTGTAATCTACGAACGTCTTCCTCGCCGCCGCACGCACGCAGCATAGCTGTTGCAAGCGAACATTAGTAAAAACTTACAAATTAATATTCCGCGGATCGAATTATTTTATAATTTTAATTTCTTCTCTACTAAAGTTTCTTTACATGTATATATATATACACTCTTCTGTGAGTTAAAAAAAAAAAAAAAAAAAAAAAAAAAAAAAAAAAAAACACGACTGCCCGTTGTAATCTACGAACGTCTTCCTCGCCGCCGCACGCACGCAGCATAGCTGTTGCAAGCGAACATTAGTAAAAACTTACAAATTAATATTCCGCGGATCGAATTATTTTATAATTTTAATTTCTTCTCTACTAAAGTTTCTTTACATGTATATATATATACACTCTTCTGTGAGTTAAAAAAAAAAAAAAAAAAAAAAAAAAAAAAAAAAAAACACGACTGCCCGTTGTAATCTACGAACGTCTTCCTCGCCGCCGCACGCACGCAGCATAGCTGTTGCAAGCGAACATTAGTAAAAACTTACAAATTAATATTCCGCGGATCGAATTATTTTATAATTTTAATTTCTTCTCTACTAAAGTTTCTTTACATGTATATATATATACACTCTTCTGTGAGTTAAAAAAAAAAAAAAAAAAAAAAAAAAAAAAAAAAAAAACACGACTGCCCGTTGTAATCTACGAACGTCTTCCTCGCCGCCGCACGCACGCAGCATAGCTGTTGCAAGCGAACATTAGTAAAAACTTACAAATTAATATTCCGCGGATCGAATTATTTTATAATTTTAATTTCTTCTCTACTAAAGTTTCTTTACATGTATATATATATACACTCTTCTGTGAGTTAAAAAAAAAAAAAAAAAAAAAAAAAAAAAAAAAAAAACACGACTGCCCGTTGTAATCTACGAACGTCTTCCTCGCCGCCGCACGCACGCAGCATAGCTGTTGCAAGCGAACATTAGTAAAAACTTACAAATTAATATTCCGCGGATCGAATTATTTTATAATTTTAATTTCTTCTCTACTAAAGTTTCTTTACATGTATATATATATACACTCTTCTGTGAGTTAAAAAAAAAAAAAAAAAAAAAAAAAAAAAAAAAAAAACACGACTGCCCGTTGTAATCTACGAACGTCTTCCTCGCCGCCGCACGCACGCAGCATAGCTGTTGCAAGCGAACATTAGTAAAAACTTACAAATTAATATTCCGCGGATCGAATTATTTTATAATTTTAATTTCTTCTCTACTAAAGTTTCTTTACATGTATATATATATACACTCTTCTGTGAGTTAAAAAAAAAAAAAAAAAAAAAAAAAAAAAAAAAAAAAACACGACTGCCCGTTGTAATCTACGAACGTCTTCCTCGCCGCCGCACGCACGCAGCATAGCTGTTGCAAGCGAACATTAGTAAAAACTTACAAATTAATATTCCGCGGATCGAATTATTTTATAATTTTAATTTCTTCTCTACTAAAGTTTCTTTACATGTATATATATATACACTCTTCTGTGAGTTAAAAAAAAAAAAAAAAAAAAAAAAAAAAAAAAAAAAAACACGACTGCCCGTTGTAATCTACGAACGTCTTCCTCGCCGCCGCACGCACGCAGCATAGCTGTTGCAAGCGAACATTAGTAAAAACTTACAAATTAATATTCCGCGGATCGAATTATTTTATAATTTTAATTTCTTCTCTACTAAAGTTTCTTTACATGTATATATATATACACTCTTCTGTGAGTTAAAAAAAAAAAAAAAAAAAAAAAAAAAAAAAAAAAACACGACTGCCCGTTGTAATCTACGAACGTCTTCCTCGCCGCCGCACGCACGCAGCATAGCTGTTGCAAGCGAACATTAGTAAAAACTTACAAATTAATATTCCGCGGATCGAATTATTTTATAATTTTAATTTCTTCTCTACTAAAGTTTCTTTACATGTATATATATATACACTCTTCTGTGAGTTAAAAAAAAAAAAAAAAAAAAAAAAAAAAAAAAAAAAACACGACTGCCCGTTGTAATCTACGAACGTCTTCCTCGCCGCCGCACGCACGCAGCATAGCTGTTGCAAGCGAACATTAGTAAAAACTTACAAATTAATATTCCGCGGATCGAATTATTTTATAATTTTAATTTCTTCTCTACTAAAGTTTCTTTACATGTATATATATATACACTCTTCTGTGAGTTAAAAAAAAAAAAAAAAAAAAAAAAAAAAAAAACACGACTGCCCGTTGTAATCTACGAACGTCTTCCTCGCCGCCGCACGCACGCAGCATAGCTGTTGCAAGCGAACATTAGTAAAAACTTACAAATTAATATTCAGCGGATCGAATTATTTTATAATTTTAATTTCTTCTCTACTAAAGTTTCTTTACATGTATATATATATACACTCTTCTGTGAGTTAAAAAAAAAAAAAAAAAAAAAAAAAAAAAAAAAAAACACGACTGCCCGTTGTAATCTACGAACGTCTTCCTCGCCGCCGCACGCACGCAGCATAGCTGTTGCAAGCGAACATTAGTAAAAACTTACAAATTAATATTCCGCGGATCGAATTATTTTATAATTTTAATTTCTTCTCTACTAAAGTTTCTTTACATGTATATATATATACACTCTTCTGTGAGTTAAAAAAAAAAAAAAAAAAAAAAAAAAAAAAAAAAAAACACGACTGCCCGTTGTAATCTACGAACGTCTTCCTCGCCGCCGCACGCACGCAGCATAGCTGTTGCAAGCGAACATTAGTAAAAACTTACAAATTAATATTCCGCGGATCGAATTATTTTATAATTTTAATTTCTTCTCTACTAAAGTTTCTTTACATGTATATATATATACACTCTTCTGTGAGTTAAAAAAAAAAAAAAAAAAAAAAAAAAAAAAAAAAAAAACACGACAAAAAACACGACTGCCCGTTGTAATCTACGAACGTCTTCCTCGCCGCCGCACGCACGCAGCATAGCTGTTGCAAGCGAACATTAGTAAAAACTTACAAATTAATATTCCGCGGATCGAATTATTTTATAATTTTAATTTCTTCTCTACTAAAGTTTCTTTACATGTAATATTATATACACTCTTCTGTGAGTTAAAAAAAAAAAAAAAAAAAAAAAAAAAAAAAAAAACACGACTGCCCGTTGTAATCTACGAACGTCTTCCTCGCCGCCGCACGCACGCAGCATAGCTGTTGCAAGCGAACATTAGTAAAAACTTACAAATTAATATTCCGCGGATCGAATTATTTTATAATTTTAATTTCTTCTCTACTAAAGTTTCTTTACATGTATATATATATACACTCTTCTGTGAGTTAAAAAAAAAAAAAAAAAAAAAAAAAAAAAAAAAAAACACGACTGCCCGTTGTAATCTACGAACGTCTTCCTCGCCGCCGCACGCACGCAGCATAGCTGTTGCAAGCGAACATTAGTAAAAACTTACAAATTAATATTCCGCGGATCGAATTATTTTATAATTTTAATTTCTTCTCTACTAAAGTTTCTTTACATGTATATATATATACACTCTTCTGTGAGTTAAAAAAAAAAAAAAAAAAAAAAAAAAAAAAAAAAAAAAACACGACTGCCCGTTGTAATCTACGAACGTCTTCCTCGCCGCCGCACGCACGCAGCATAGCTGTTGCAAGCGAACATTAGTAAAAACTTACAAATTAATATTCCGCGGATCGAATTATTTTATAATTTTAATTTCTTCTCTACTAAAGTTTCTTTACATGTATATATATATACACTCTTCTGTGAGTTAAAAAAAAAAAAAAAAAAAAAAAAAAACACGACTGCCCGTTGTAATCTACGAACGTCTTCCTCGCCGCCGCACGCACGCAGCATAGCTGTTGCAAGCGAACATTAGTAAAAACTTACAAATTAATATTCCGCGGATCGAATTATTTTATAATTTTAATTTCTTCTCTACTAAAGTTTCTTTACATGTATATATATATACACTCTTCTGTGAGTTAAAAAAAAAAAAAAAAAAAAAAAAACACGACTGCCCGTTGTAATCTACGAACGTCTTCCTCGCCGCCGCACGCACGCAGCATAGCTGTTGCAAGCGAACATTAGTAAAAACTTACAAATTAATATTCCGCGGATCGAATTATTTTATAATTTTAATTTCTTCTCTACTAAAGTTTCTTTACATGTATATATATATACACTCTTCTGTGAGTTAAAAAAAAAAAAAAAAAAAAAAAAAAAAAAAAAAAAAAAAAAAAAAAAACACGACTGCCCGTTGTAATCTACGAACGTCTTCCTCGCCGCCGCACGCACGCAGCATAGCTGTTGCAAGCGAACATTAGTAAAAACTTACAAATTAATATTCCGCGGATCGAATTATTTTATAATTTTAATTTCTTCTCTACTAAAGTTTCTTTACATGTATATATATATACACTCTTCTGTGAGTTAAAAAAAAAAAAAAAAAAAAAAAAAAAAAAAAAAAAAAACACGACTGCCCGTTGTAATCTACGAACGTCTTCCTCGCCGCCGCACGCACGCAGCATAGCTGTTGCAAGCGAACATTAGTAAAAACTTACAAATTAATATCCGCGGATCGAATTATTTTATAATTTTAATTTCTTCTCTACTAAAGTTTCTTTACATGTATATATATATACACTCTTCTGTGAGTTAAAAAAAAAAAAAAAAAAAAAAAAAAAAAAAAAAAAACACGACTGCCCGTTGTAATCTACGAACGTCTTCCTCGCCGCCGCACGCACGCAGCATAGCTGTTGCAAGCGAACATTAGTAAAAACTTACAAATTAATATTCCGCGGATCGAATTATTTTATAATTTTAATTTCTTCTCTACTAAAGTTTCTTTACATGTATATATATATACACTCTTCTGTGAGTTAAAAAAAAAAAAAAAAAAAAAAAAACACGACTGCCCGTTGTAATCTACGAACGTCTTCCTCGCCGCCGCACGCACGCAGCATAGCTGTTGCAAGCGAACATTAGTAAAAACTTACAAATTAATATTCCGCGGATCGAATTATTTTATAATTTTAATTTCTTCTCTACTAAAGTTTCTTTACATGTATATATATATACACTCTTCTGTGAGTTAAAAAAAAAAAAAAAAAAAAAAAAAAAAAAAAAAAAACACGACTGCCCGTTGTAATCTACGAACGTCTTCCTCGCCGCCGCACGCACGCAGCATAGCTGTTGCAAGCGAACATTAGTAAAAACTTACAAATTAATATTCCGCGGATCGAATTATTTTATAATTTTAATTTCTTCTCTACTAAAGTTTCTTTACATGTATATATATATACACTCTTCTGTGAGTTAAAAAAAAAAAAAAAAAAAAAAAAAAAAAAAAAAAAAAAAAAACACGACTGCCCGTTGTAATCTACGAACGTCTTCCTCGCCGCCGCACGCACGCAGCATAGCTGTTGCAAGCGAACATTAGTAAAAACTTACAAATTAATATTCCGCGGATCGAATTATTTTATAATTTTAATTTCTTCTCTACTAAAGTTTCTTTACATGTATATATATATACACTCTTCTGTGAGTTAAAAAAAAAAAAAAAAAAAAAAAAAAAAAAAAAAAAAAAAAACACGACTGCCCGTTGTAATCTACGAACGTCTTCCTCGCCGCCGCACGCACGCAGCATAGCTGTTGCAAGCGAACATTAGTAAAAACTTACAAATTAATATTCCGCGGATCGAATTATTTTATAATTTTAATTTCTTCTCTACTAAAGTTTCTTTACATGTATATATATATACACTCTTCTGTGAGTTAAAAAAAAAAAAAAAAAAAAAAAAAAAAAAAAAAAAAAACACGACTGCCCGTTGTAATCTACGAACGTCTTCCTCGCCGCCGCACGCACGCAGCATAGCTGTTGCAAGCGAACATTAGTAAAAACTTACAAATTAATATTCCGCGGATCGAATTATTTTATAATTTTAATTTCTTCTCTACTAAAGTTTCTTTACATGTATATATATATACACTCTTCTGTGAGTTAAAAAAAAAAAAAAAAAAAAAAAAAAAAAAAAAAAAAAAACACGACTGCCCGTTGTAATCTACGAACGTCTTCCTCGCCGCCGCACGCACGCAGCATAGCTGTTGCAAGCGAACATTAGTAAAAACTTACAAATTAATATTCCGCGGATCGAATTATTTTATAATTTTAATTTCTTCTCTACTAAAGTTTCTTTACATGTATATATATATACACTCTTCTGTGAGTTAAAAAAAAAAAAAAAAAAAAAAAAAAAAAAAAAAAAAAAACACGACTGCCCGTTGTAATCTACGAACGTCTTCCTCGCCGCCGCACGCACGCAGCATAGCTGTTGCAAGCGAACATTAGTAAAAACTTACAAATTAATATTCCGCGGATCGAATTATTTTATAATTTTAATTTCTTCTCTACTAAAGTTTCTTTACATGTATATATATATACACTCTTCTGTGAGTTAAAAAAAAAAAAAAAAAAAAAAAAAAAAAAAAAAAAAAAAAAAACACGACTGCCCGTTGTAATCTACGAACGTCTTCCTCGCCGCCGCACGCACGCAGCATAGCTGTTGCAAGCGAACATTAGTAAAAACTTACAAAATAATATTCCGCGGATCGAATTATTTTATAATTTTAATTTCTTCTCTACTAAAGTTTCTTTACATGTATATATATATACACTCTTCTGTGAGTTAAAAAAAAAAAAAAAAAAAAAAAAAAAAAAAAAAAAAAAAAAACACGACTGCCCGTTGTAATCTACGAACGTCTTCCTCGCCGCCGCACGCACGCAGCATAGCTGTTGCAAGCGAACATTAGTAAAAACTTACAAATTAATATTCCGCGGATCGAATTATTTTATAATTTTAATTTCTTCTCTACTAAAGTTTCTTTACATGTATATATATATACACTCTTCTGTGAGTTAAAAAAAAAAAAAAAAAAAAAAAAAAAAAAAAAAAAAAAAAACACGACTGCCCGTTGTAATCTACGAACGTCTTCCTCGCCGCCGCACGCACGCAGCATAGCTGTTGCAAGCGAACATTAGTAAAAACTTACAAATTAATATTCCGCGGATCGAATTATTTTATAATTTTAATTTCTTCTCTACTAAAGTTTCTTTACATGTATATATATATACACTCTTCTGTGAGTTAAAAAAAAAAAAAAAAAAAAAAAAAAAAAAAAAAAAAAACACGACTGCCCGTTGTAATCTACGAACGTCTTCCTCGCCGCCGCACGCACGCAGCATAGCTGTTGCAAGCGAACATTAGTAAAAACTTACAAATTAATATTCCGCGGATCGAATTATTTTATAATTTTAATTTCTTCTCTACTAAAGTTTCTTTACATGTATATATATATACACTCTTCTGTGAGTTAAAAAAAAAAAAAAAAAAAAAAAAAACACGACTGCCCGTTGTAATCTACGAACGTCTTCCTCGCCGCCGCACGCACGCAGCATAGCTGTTGCAAGCGAACATTAGTAAAAACTTACAAATTAATATTCCGCGGATCGAATTATTTTATAATTTTAATTTCTTCTCTACTAAAGTTTCTTTACATGTATATATATATACACTCTTCTGTGAGTTAAAAAAAAAAAAAAAAAAAAAAAAAAAAAAAAAAAAAACACGACTGCCCGTTGTAATCTACGAACGTCTTCCTCGCCGCCGCACGCACGCAGCATAGCTGTTGCAAGCGAACATTAGTAAAAACTTACAAATTAATATTCCGCGGATCGAATTATTTTATAATTTTAATTTCTTCTCTACTAAAGTTTCTTTACATGTATATATATATACACTCTTCTGTGAGTTAAAAAAAAAAAAAAAAAAAAAAAAAAAAAAAAAAAAACACGACTGCCCGTTGTAATCTACGAACGTCTTCCTCGCCGCCGCACGCACGCAGCATAGCTGTTGCAAGCGAACATTAGTAAAAACTTACAAATTAATATTCCGCGGATCGAATTATTTTATAATTTTAATTTCTTCTCTACTAAAGTTTCTTTACATGTATATATATATACACTCTTCTGTGAGTTAAAAAAAAAAAAAAAAAAAAAAAAAAAAAAAAAAAAAAAACACGACTGCCCGTTGTAATCTACGAACGTCTTCCTCGCCGCCGCACGCACGCAGCATAGCTGTTGCAAGCGAACATTAGTAAAAACTTACAAATTAATATTCCGCGGATCGAATTATTTTATAATTTTAATTTCTTCTCTACTAAAGTTTCTTTACATGTATATATATATACACTCTTCTGTGAGTTAAAAAAAAAAAAAAAAAAAAAAAAAAAAAAAAAAAAAAAAAAACACGACTGCCCGTTGTAATCTACGAACGTCTTCCTCGCCGCCGCACGCACGCAGCATAGCTGTTGCAAGCGAACATTAGTAAAAACTTACAAATTAATATTCCGCGGATCGAATTATTTTATAATTTTAATTTCTTCTCTACTAAAGTTTCTTTACATGTATATATATATACACTCTTCTGTGAGTTAAAAAAAAAAAAAAAAAAAAAAAAAAAAAAAAAAAAAAAAAAAACACGACTGCCCGTTGTAATCTACGAACGTCTTCCTCGCCGCCGCACGCACGCAGCATAGCTGTTGCAAGCGAACATTAGTAAAAACTTACAAATTAATATTCCGCGGATCGAATTATTTTATAATTTTAATTTCTTCTCTACTAAAGTTTCTTTACATGTATATATATATACACTCTTCTGTGAGTTAAAAAAAAAAAAAAAAAAAAAAAAAAAAAAAAAAAAAAAACACGACTGCCCGTTGTAATCTACGAACGTCTTCCTCGCCGCCGCACGCACGCAGCATAGCTGTTGCAAGCGAACATTAGTAAAAACTTACAAATTAATATTCCGCGGATCGAATTATTTTATAATTTTAATTTCTTCTCTACTAAAGTTTCTTTACATGTATATATATATACACTCTTCTGTGAGTTAAAAAAAAAAAAAAAAAAAAAAAAAAAAAAAAAAAATCCACCATTTTTTTTTACTTCTATATATATTTAAATAAATAAATATATATTTAAAAAATGGGGAAAATTTTTAAATGTCGCGTACATGTGAGCGCGTACTGTTTAAAGACAAATATTAACTTTGTTTACAAAGACCGCGTAACAATGGAAACGTCAACGTGAAAAATTGTAACCGTTATCAATTCCACTTAATTCGCACCGAACTCTGACTGTCTATTCGTTTCTTAGACGACGTCATTTCTTTTTTGCTCAATTTGACGGAACTCGTGTGTTTACGTGAGGAATTTAATTTTTTTCTCTTACATTTACGTATCACCCTGCAGCGAGTGCAGGTAAGTGCCGCTAGGTGGGGACGTACTGTAACAATAAAACTGTTGATACATTTCAAATATTTTTATCTTTGAAGCCAATTGTTTCCTTTCCCGCGATATTTAAGCATTCGACGGTTGACCTCACTTTCCGATCAGGATTTCAGGCGTTTCGCGGGGACCGCGTGTTTCGACGTATTGCCGCAGAAACATTTAACAATGCTCCCCGTTGATTACAATGGTGTCCGGAATAAAAGACCGTCCCGATCGAGGAATCTTTATCGCTTCTCGGCCTTTTGGCTAAGATCAAAGTGTAGTTACTTGGTCTTTCCAACTGTTCTGAACATTCGTTGTATCTATATCTATCCCTTTTCATTATCCGTGACACAAGAGAACACATCTGTCTTATAGACAGTGGCGTACTTGTACGAGCTTGAGTGTCGCACTTCCGCAGCAGGAGAGAACACTTTAACCGTTTTTTCGGTTAACGGCGCTCCTAGAGCGAGCTTAACTGCTGCATTTCCTCCACCTTATTAATCCTCGCCAAACCTACCAAATTTCATACCCCTACCACCCACCGTTCTTGAATTATCCCGCCCTAAAATCTTACCTCTCACATTCCCCTTATCCAGGCCGGGCCATATAAGCCCTGCTCCACTCCTCCAGTGTAAGTCGCACCAGAAGTCTAGTGTACTTACTACCCAATAACCTTATCGTTTCTCTTCACTTGTTGTGGCATTTTGCCTCGTTTTGTTGTGACTTTGTACTTTGGCGAATCAGCCAAAAACCACAAAGCTCACGTTTTTCGTTTTTCTTTAAACTTTGTTCCTTGTTTTTTCATTTCGTCTTGTTCCTTGGCGAATTAGCCAAGGCCGACAAGTCTTTGTCACGTAAGCAACTTGAACTCCAGTGTAAGTCACACTGAAAGTCTAGTGTGCTTATTATCCAACAGCCCTATCGTTGCTGTTGACTTGTTGCATTCTGCTTTGCTTGGTTTTATCTTGACTTTGTACTTTGGCGAATCAGCCAAAGATCACAAAGCTCACGACTTTCGTTTTTACATCAACTTGTCTATTGATTCTTGTTTCGTCTTGTTCCTTGGCGAATCAGCCAAGGCCGACAAGTCATTGTCGCGTAAGCAACTTGCTTTACGCTTTACCCTTTTCCGGCGAGACCAAAGGCTAATAAAGGCCCTGATTGACAATCAGGAAACGCCGTCTGTCTGTGACAGCTCTATTAGCAAGTCCTACCTCTCACGTCCCATCGTGGTCTCTGGGCAATTTCGCTAGTTCACTAGCGATAGATAAGAGAGGAGGGCGAAAACCACAAGTGTCGCGTGGGTGAAACCAGCCCTTCGGGGTCGTACTTGTGGTTGGGGATTTGTCAACCCCAAATCCCTTGAACCCACGTGCCAAACATGGAAGGGACCGGCCAGTCGGCCAGCCCCATCATGAATTCGGATGCCAGGGAAGACCCTGGACCAAACATCCAACCGAAAACCTCGTTTGCGGCAATCGCTGCCAGAAATGCTCTGAACCTCACGCCTACGAGCAATGTAGGATATGATAGGCGGCGCGCTGTAAAGTGCACCCCTACCATCGGAACGCAAATGATCACGGACGAAATTAAGAAAAGCTTCGCCAATAGCCTCAGCCGTAATATAGACGCAACAGTAGCCGATATTACGGCTATGAGACAAGTAAATAACGAGATACATGTTGTCCTGGCCTCACCAACGTTAGTTGATAAATTAATTCGAAAGTCACCATTTTTAGTCGACGAAACAGAATTTAAAGTCACCGCTTTCGTACCCAGAAACACCAAAATATGGATATATAACCCATCCATAATGATAGATGCGGCTACCATTAAAGCCAAACTTGCAGAACATTGCGAAATATTGCACGTTGGCGACATAACTGACAATTTCGGGTTCCAGACGGGGAAAATGTTCGGATACGTGAAAGGGGACAAGATCCCCAGCGCTATATTTATAGGGGCCGTTAAAATCAACATTACTTACCAAGGGATGGAAAGACGGTGCCGCCTATGCCAGGCGCTGGACCACGTTGCAGGAGCCTGCCCTGAGAGGCAGTGTTTTAATTGCAAAAATAAGGGACACGTCAGTGAAGACTGCACAATGGGGTGCAAATGGTGTGGCTCGGCTGACCACCGTGGGAAAGACTGTCCAGCCAACAAAATTGGGATTGAGTCAACGATAAAATTTCCAGAAATAGCCCGCCCCGATAAAAAGCAGAAAAATAAACTACAAATCCCCGCCAATGAGAGGGACGAAGTTGACCCGATGGAGACAGACAAAACCACCACTACCGCCAAAGAAGATGAGAATGGACAAATACTAGAGGAATTGATCGCGGAATTTAAAACACCAACAGCGCCACCAGCCAAGGAGAGAAAAAACGCAAATCCTCCTGAGGAAATGGAAACACAAACAAACATAGTGAGTGACAGCTCCTCGGACGAGAAAGGAAGCGAATCTCAGCCCAAAAGAAAAAGGAGAACGAAAGCTGCGGTGAAAGCAAAAGCCCCGGCAGCACCACAGGACATAAGCAAAAAGCTGAAAAGCGCTGGCCCATCAATGCCAATAATAGAAGACCAATAATGGCAGAACACAACATAGAAGAAATCACGAAAACTTTCTACGAAAGTACAAACTCAATCGCCCGCATAGATGACATCTTACTTATCAGATTTCCGCCCCTAAACCACGCTGAATGCACGGAGGACGGCTGCCAGCGTGTATTTAAGGCCACCAATTGGGCCACGACTAAACAGTCATTAAAAAGACACTTAAACAGAGAGCATAACGTCATGACCACAAAAGACGTTAACGTATGCAAGACGTGTGGGAAACAACTTGGACTTAGGCCCACAGCACATACGTGTCCAGGCGCAGTACAGGACACGAACACCACACAAGGAAATCCAACACCACATGAGACAGCAGAATTCCTATGTGATAGATGCCCGCAGTCATTTACCACAAAGAGAGGCCTGCAGAACCACATTGCCGCCCACGCCATGCGATCCCTCACGGAAAGCCGCCAGTCCCACAACCCGCTGCCGACTCACCAGCCACCCCCAGCCCATCACAAGGCCTCCCTTCAAGCGGAGGAACCTAACCCTGAGCCAGCCCCGCCTGACAGTGGAGACGATGATGACGAGGAAGAAGAATTAAGCCAAGTCCAATCATACCGAAGAATACTTAGAACTCTACTATCAGAGGACGCAAGCAACGAAAAATGGTCACTATTCTCGGACGTCCTGGAATCAGTGACCAAAAAAGTACAAGAGGCTGTAAACCTACCGCAGCCCACAAACACGCCAAGGAAAGTGAGACAAGCAGACATAACCGACTGCGAGTTCATCCAAAAATTATACAGGCGAAACAGACGCCGAGCAGTCAGACTCATCCTGGAAGGCGAAGGCCAGAAATGCCCCCTAGAGGCCGAAACAGTTAAGAGGCATTTTAGCGAAACATGGAGCCGGACGTCATGTGACAGCGAGATATTCGCCGACGAACACCCACAGCCGCGAAGCCCGGTAATGACAGGAGGATTTTCAGCCAAAGAAGTGGAAAATAAACTGAAACGATGCGAAAACACCGCCCCAGGAGATGACAGGCTGTCATACAGCCATTGGCGATCGGTCGACCCAGAGGGCAAACTCCTGGCAATAATATTTAACATCTGCGCGAAATACAGGAAAATCCCGCAAGCCTGGAAATCGGCCAGGACTGTATTAATTCACAAAAACGGAAATCCAAACGAAGTCACTAACTACAGGCCTATCTCGCTGCTAAGGACTGTATATAAATTATACGCGGGCCTATTAACCAACAGAATCAAAGCCTGGGTCACGAAGCACGCGGTCCTCTCACATTCGCAGAAAGGGTTCCTCCCGTACGACGGCGTGTTTGAACACCACTATGCCCTAACCAACTACCTGGAAACAGCAAAGAGAACACATTCAGACATCTGCATTGCATGGTTAGACATATGCAATGCATTCGGCACCATCCCCCATGAGGCGATCACTGCTGCTCTTCGGCACGGGCACGCGGGAGAAGAAATCACGGCGATAATTAACGACATCTATACAGACAGCACTACCACCATAGTCCTCGAAGACGGCGAAACGGAACCCATACCTGTCCAATCAGGGGTGAGGCAGGGGTGCCCTCTAAGTGGGATGCTCTTTAACCTAGCGGTAAACCCGCTCCTACAAAAGGCCGAACAAGATCAAAATGCGGCGGCACACGCCGTTCTAGCGTTTGCAGACGACATCTGCCTAATTGCCAAGGACCCCTGCACACTCCAAAACCGGATAAACTCAATAACAACAGCGGCAAAAACAATAAACCTAAAGTTTAACGCCCACAAATGCAGAGCAATGCACTTCAGCGGAGCTAGCCCAGTAGGCTGTCGGGCGACGAATATCACACTGGAAGGAGAAAACATAAGCACAGTCAACTCCCATGAACCAGTTACCTTCCTTGGAAAACCCTTTGGGCACAACATTATATCCGACTGGTCGACACTGCGGAATTACATAGAAACGGCAGAGGCGATTCTAACATCCAGCCTCGCCCCATGGCAACGTCTCGACGCCATAAAATCGTTCTTTTTCCCCATAACCCAATTCGCCCTGAGGACTGGCGCATTAACAAAGGGCGATTGGAAAAAACTAGATAACTACATACGCCCTCTGATAAAACGCACGTTAAACGTTCCGTCCCGCGCCTCAAATCATTACATCTACGGGTCTAGGCAATCCGGCTGCCTGGGAATTCCAGAGTCCGGAATTGATTGTGACATAATGGCGGTCGACGGGGCCTACAAGCTCTTAACATCCCCCGACCCCGTCATTAGGTCACTGGCAATCGAAGACCTCAAGAACACAATAAAAGACAGAACGGGGCAAGATGCAAGCGACCGGACAACAGACTCGTACTTGAACGGAGCACAAGACGGAATATTCAGGGATACAACGAACAAAAGAAAAAACACATGGACCCGGGCGAGAACGGCAACTAGGTTCCTCAAATGTGAATGGGCAACCGGACCTGACATTCGGATCACGATAGAAAACATCGTCCTCTACAGCAGACACAGGAACCTAGTTTGCCGGACCCTCCGGAATGCACACCAAGCGCGACATATAAGAACTCTACATGAGGCCCCACACCAGGGGAAAGTGTGCGAAACCATCGCCCTTAGCCGCACGAGCAGCCACTTTCTCCTAACAGGCAGATACACGAGGTTCGCCGACTGGCGCTTTATTCACCGGGCGAGGCTAGGACTTGTCCCACTAAACGGATACCGGTTTAACGAAGGCCCAAAGACATGCCGGCGCTGTAATATCAGGGATGAAACACTACCGCACGTAACGAACCACTGCCCGGCGCATAACAGAGCTATCCTCCTGCGACACAACGCCATAGTGGAAAGGATCAAAGCAGCAGCAACCGGTAAAATCCGGCTAATCGCTGAAAATAGACCGGTGGCTGAAGGCAGCCTACTACGACCTGACCTCCTTCTAGTTAAACAGCGAACGGCGTTCATCGTAGACGTCACGATTGTGTTCGAAAACCACCCAAGCGCTTTCGACGACGCAAGGGCACGGAAGGAGGAAAGGTACAAGGACCTCAAACAAAGCCTCGGCAGAACCTACGACAAGGTGGAAATAATCCCCTTTATTGTTGGTGCACTAGGGTCATGGGACCCGAAAAATGACACGTTCCTGCGAGAGTTATGCTCCAGGAAATACGGAAAACTATTGTCTATTCTATGTGTGTCAGACTGCATACGTTGGTCAAGAGACATATACGCCGAACACCTGTCGGGCGTTCGGCAATACTGACAGAGGCATCACTGTCCTTAAAATTTTACAATTACGATTTTAACTGTAGTATTAGTTTGTAGTAGAAGCTGAAGAACATACCGATTGATAGTTTTAAGTCTGTTCTTATCAGCTTAATATCTGATACGTGGTGCATCGCACCACCAGAATATTAAACTCATTTTTGGAAAATGACGGAGTGTTAGGAGCTTGCTCCACATCTGTCACGGGTTGGCCCGGCTTTGCAGTATCGCCGGGATCGGCCCACCTTATTGAAATTCAAACAAAGAAAGAAGTTTAACATTCTGACGTATCAAATATTGAGTTGGAAGGCAGGAAAATTTTGAAATAACTGCGATTTCGCATCCAGTACAGGATTCACCTCTCTCGGCAATCATCTTCTCGCAGGCAGGACCGGGCACCAGCGAGTACAAGTAATTTTCCGGGAGAAGCCGTTGTCCGTGGCCACCAGCTGGACCACGCTCCCTATATATCTTTTGTATTTCGCGAACGTCGTCGCCGCCGCACGCACGCACGCAAGTACGATAGGATAACGCGCCTTTTACGAATATGTATCTGATACATATGTATTCAAAACATCGTACTTTTTCCGCTCATTTCTTTCGGCTCAAAGGAAGTGTAATTAATATTCGTTGTTGACGGAAACTGCGTAGCTATATTGAAAACAGGGGTTCGTTGCCGTTAAAGCCTCTTTTAATTCTGTCACTTTCCCATAAATCTATCTCGGTTTTATTATAATTTAGACGTAAAATACCGACGTCTGGATTTCGATATACATTTATAAACAATGTATGCAATATACGTTTATTCCACCTAGCAGAGCGCCTCTTGGGCGGCCATCGCAAAACACGACTGCCCGTTGTAATCTACGAACGTCTTCCTCGCCGCCGCACGCACGCAGCATAGCTGTTGCAAGCGAACATTAGTAAAAACTTACAAATTAATATTCCGCGGATCGAATTATTTTATAATTTTAATTTCTTCTCTACTAAAGTTTCTTTACATGTATATATATATACACTCTTCTGTGAGTTAAAAAAAAAAAAAAAAAAAAAAAACACGACTGCCCGTTGTAATCTACGAACGTCTTCCTCGCCGCCGCACGCACGCAGCATAGCTGTTGCAAGCGAACATTAGTAAAAACTTACAAATTAATATTCCGCGGATCGAATTATTTTATAATTTTAATTTCTTCTCTACTAAAGTTTCTTTACATGTATATATATATACACTCTTCTGTGAGTTAAAAAAAAAAAAAAAAAAAAAAAAAAAAAAAAAAAAAAAAAACACGACTGCCCGTTGTAATCTACGAACGTCTTCCTCGCCGCCGCACGCACGCAGCATAGCTGTTGCAAGCGAACATTAGTAAAAACTTACAAATTAATATTCCGCGGATCGAATTATTTTATAATTTTAATTTCTTCTCTACTAAAGTTTCTTTACATGTATATATATATACACTCTTCTGTGAGTTAAAAAAAAAAAAAAAAAAAAAAAAAAAAAAAAAAAAAAAAAAAACACGACTGCCCGTTGTAATCTACGAACGTCTTCCTCGCCGCCGCACGCACGCAGCATAGCTGTTGCAAGCGAACATTAGTAAAAACTTACAAATTAATATTCCGCGGATCGAATTATTTTATAATTTTAATTTCTTCTCTACTAAAGTTTCTTTACATGTATATATATATACACTCTTCTGTGAGTTAAAAAAAAAAAAAAAAAAAAAAAAAAAAAAAAAAAAAAAAAAACACGACTGCCCGTTGTAATCTACGAACGTCTTCCTCGCCGCCGCACGCACGCAGCATAGCTGTTGCAAGCGAACATTAGTAAAAACTTACAAATTAATATTCCGCGGATCGAATTATTTTATAATTTTAATTTCTTCTCTACTAAAGTTTCTTTACATGTATATATATATACACTCTTCTGTGAGTTAAAAAAAAAAAAAAAAAAAAAAAAAAAAAAAAAAAAAAAAAAACACGACTGCCCGTTGTAATCTACGAACGTCTTCCTCGCCGCCGCACGCACGCAGCATAGCTGTTGCAAGCGAACATTAGTAAAAACTTACAAATTAATATTCCGCGGATCGAATTATTTTATAATTTTAATTTCTTCTCTACTAAAGTTTCTTTACATGTATATATATATACACTCTTCTGTGAGTTAAAAAAAAAAAAAAAAAAAAAAAAAAAAAAAAAAAAAAAAACACGACTGCCCGTTGTAATCCGTTGTAATCTACGAACGTCTTCCTCGCCGCCGCACGCACGCAGCATAGCTGTTGCAAGCGAACATTAGTAAAAACTTACAAATTAATATTCCGCGGATCGAATTATTTTATAATTTTAATTTCTTCTCTACTAAAGTTTCTTTACATGTATATATATATACACTCTTCTGTGAGTTAAAAAAAAAAAAAAAAAAAAAAAAAAAAAAAAAAAAAACACGACTGCCCGTTGTAATCTACGAACGTCTTCCTCGCCGCCGCACGCACGCAGCATAGCTGTTGCAAGCGAACATTAGTAAAAACTTACAAATTAATATTCCGCGGATCGAATTATTTTATAATTTTAATTTCTTCTCTACTAAAGTTTCTTTACATGTATATATATATACACTCTTCTGTGAGTTAAAAAAAAAAAAAAAAAAAAAAAAAAAAAAAAAAAAAACACGACTGCCCGTTGTAATCTACGAACGTCTTCCTCGCCGCCGCACGCACGCAGCATAGCTGTTGCAAGCGAACATTAGTAAAAACTTACAAATTAATATTCCGCGGATCGAATTATTTTATAATTTTAATTTCTTCTCTACTAAAGTTTCTTTACATGTATATATATACACACTCTTCTGTGAGTTAAAAAAAAAAAAAAAAAAAAAAAAAAAAAAAAAAAAACACGACTGCCCGTTGTAATCTACGAACGTCTTCCTCGCCGCCGCACGCACGCAGCATAGCTGTTGCAAGCGAACATTAGTAAAAACTTACAAATTAATATTCCGCGGATCGAATTATTTTATAATTTTAATTTCTTCTCTACTAAAGTTTCTTTACATGTATATATATATACACTCTTCTGTGAGTTAAAAAAAAAAAAAAAAAAAAAAAAAAAAAAAAAAAAAACACGACTGCCCGTTGTAATCTACGAACGTCTTCCTCGCCGCCGCACGCACGCAGCATAGCTGTTGCAAGCGAACATTAGTAAAAACTTACAAATTAATATTCCGCGGATCGAATTATTTTATAATTTTAATTTCTTCTCTACTAAAGTTTCTTTACATGTATATATATATACACTCTTCTGTGAGTTAAAAAAAAAAAAAAAAAAAAAAAAAAAAAAAAAAAAACACGACTGCCCGTTGTAATCTACGAACGTCTTCCTCGCCGCCGCACGCACGCAGCATAGCTGTTGCAAGCGAACATTAGTAAAAACTTACAAATTAATATTCCGCGGATCGAATTATTTTATAATTTTAATTTCTTCTCTACTAAAGTTTCTTTACATGTATATATATATACACTCTTCTGTGAGTTAAAAAAAAAAAAAAAAAAAAAAAAAAACCCGTTGTAATCTACGAACGTCTTCCTCGCCGCCGCACGCACGCAGCATAGCTGTTGCAAGCGAACATTAGTAAAAACTTACAAATTAATATTCCGCGGATCGAATTATTTTATAATTTTAATTTCTTCTCTACTAAAGTTTCTTTACATGTATATATATATACACTCTTCTGTGAGTTAAAAAAAAAAAAAAAAAAAAAAAAAAAAAAAAAAAACACGACTGCCCGTTGTAATCTACGAACGTCTTCCTCGCCGCCGCACGCACGCAGCATAGCTGTTGCAAGCGAACATTAGTAAAAACTTACAAATTAATATTCCGCGGATCGAATTATTTTATAATTTTAATTTCTTCTCTACTAAAGTTTCTTTACATGTATATATATATACACTCTTCTGTGAGTTAAAAAAAAAAAAAAAAAAAAAAAAAAAAAAAAAAAAAACACGACTGCCCGTTGTAATCTACGAACGTCTTCCTCGCCGCCGCACGCACGCAGCATAGCTGTTGCAAGCGAACATTAGTAAAAACTTACAAATTAATATTCCGCGGATCGAATTATTTTATAATTTTAATTTCTTCTCTACTAAAGTTTCTTTACATGTATATATATATACACTCTTCTGTGAGTTAAAAAAAAAAAAAAAAAAAAAAAAAAAAAAAAAAAAAACACGACTGCCCGTTGTAATCTACGAACGTCTTCCTCGCCGCCGCACGCACGCAGCATAGCTGTTGCAAGCGAACATTAGTAAAAACTTACAAATTAATATTCCGCGGATCGAATTATTTTATAATTTTAATTTCTTCTCTACTAAAGTTTCTTTACATGTATATATATATACACTCTTCTGTGAGTTAAAAAAAAAAAAAAAAAAAAAAAAAAAAAAAAAAAAACACGACTGCCCGTTGTAATCTACGAACGTCTTCCTCGCCGCCGCACGCACGCAGCATAGCTGTTGCAAGCGAACATTAGTAAAAACTTACAAATTAATATTCCGCGGATCGAATTATTTTATAATTTTAATTTCTTCTCTACTAAAGTTTCTTTACATGTATATATATATACACTCTTCTGTGAGTTAAAAAAAAAAAAAAAAAAAAAAAAAAAAAAAAAAAAACACGACTGCCCGTTGTAATCTACGAACGTCTTCCTCGCCGCCGCACGCACGCAGCATAGCTGTTGCAAGCGAACATTAGTAAAAACTTACAAATTAATATTCCGCGGATCGAATTATTTTATAATTTTAATTTCTTCTCTACTAAAGTTTCTTTACATGTATATATATATACACTCTTCTGTGAGTTAAAAAAAAAAAAAAAAAAAAAAAAAAAAAAAAAAAAAACACGACTGCCCGTTGTAATCTACGAACGTCTTCCTCGCCGCCGCACGCACGCAGCATAGCTGTTGCAAGCGAACATTAGTAAAAACTTACAAATTAATATTCCGCGGATCGAATTATTTTATAATTTTAATTTCTTCTCTACTAAAGTTTCTTTACATGTATATATATATACACTCTTCTGTGAGTTAAAAAAAAAAAAAAAAAAAAAAAAAAAAAAAAAAAAAACACGACTGCCCGTTGTAATCTACGAACGTCTTCCTCGCCGCCGCACGCACGCAGCATAGCTGTTGCAAGCGAACATTAGTAAAAACTTACAAATTAATATTCCGCGGATCGAATTATTTTATAATTTTAATTTCTTCTCTACTAAAGTTTCTTTACATGTATATATATATACACTCTTCTGTGAGTTAAAAAAAAAAAAAAAAAAAAAAAAAAAAAAAAAAAAAACACGACTGCCCGTTGTAATCTACGAACGTCTTCCTCGCCGCCGCACGCACGCAGCATAGCTGTTGCAAGCGAACATTAGTAAAAACTTACAAATTAATATTCCGCGGATCGAATTATTTTATAATTTTAATTTCTTCTCTACTAAAGTTTCTTTACATGTATATATATATACACTCTTCTGTGAGTTAAAAAAAAAAAAAAAAAAAAAAAAAAAAAAAAAAAAACACGACTGCCCGTTGTAATCTACGAACGTCTTCCTCGCCGCCGCACGCACGCAGCATAGCTGTTGCAAGCGAACATTAGTAAAAACTTACAAATTAATATTCCGCGGATCGAATTATTTTATAATTTTAATTTCTTCTCTACTAAAGTTTCTTTACATGTATATATATATACACTCTTCTGTGAGTTAAAAAAAAAAAAAAAAAAAAAAAAAAAAAAAAAAAAAACACGACTGCCCGTTGTAATCTACGAACGTCTTCCTCGCCGCCGCACGCACGCAGCATAGCTGTTGCAAGCGAACATTAGTAAAAACTTACAAATTAATATTCCGCGGATCGAATTATTTTATAATTTTAATTTCTTCTCTACTAAAGTTTCTTTACATGTATATATATATACACTCTTCTGTGAGTTAAAAAAAAAAAAAAAAAAAAAAAAAAAAAAAAAAAAAACACGACTGCCCGTTGTAATCTACGAACGTCTTCCTCGCCGCCGCACGCACGCAGCATAGCTGTTGCAAGCGAACATTAGTAAAAACTTACAAATTAATATTCCGCGGATCGAATTATTTTATAATTTTAATTTCTTCTCTACTAAAGTTTCTTTACATGTATATATATATACACTCTTCTGTGAGTTAAAAAAAAAAAAAAAAAAAAAAAAAAAAAAAAAAAACACGACTGCCCGTTGTAATCTACGAACGTCTTCCTCGCCGCCGCACGCACGCAGCATAGCTGTTGCAAGCGAACATTAGTAAAAACTTACAAATTAATATTCCGCGGATCGAATTATTTTATAATTTTAATTTCTTCTCTACTAAAGTTTCTTTACATGTATATATATATACACTCTTCTGTGAGTTAAAAAAAAAAAAAAAAAAAAAAAAAAAAAAAAAAAAAACACGACTGCCCGTTGTAATCTACGAACGTCTTCCTCGCCGCCGCACGCACGCAGCATAGCTGTTGCAAGCGAACATTAGTAAAAACTTACAAATTAATATTCCGCGGATCGAATTATTTTATAATTTTAATTTCTTCTCTACTAAAGTTTCTTTACATGTATATATATATACACTCTTCTGTGAGTTAAAAAAAAAAAAAAAAAAAAAAAAAAAAAAAAAAAAAACACGACTGCCCGTTGTAATCTACGAACGTCTTCCTCGCCGCCGCACGCACGCAGCATAGCTGTTGCAAGCGAACATTAGTAAAAACTTACAAATTAATATTCCGCGGATCGAATTATTTTATAATTTTAATTTCTTCTCTACTAAAGTTTCTTTACATGTATATATATATACACTCTTCTGTGAGTTAAAAAAAAAAAAAAAAAAAAAAAAAAAAAAAAAAAAACACGACTGCCCGTTGTAATCTTCGAACGTCTTCCTCGCCGCCGCACGCACGCAGCATAGCTGTTGCAAGCGAACATTAGTAAAAACTTACAAATTAATATTCCGCGGATCGAATTATTTTATAATTTTAATTTCTTCTCTACTAAAGTTTCTTTACATGTATATATATATACACTCTTCTGTGAGTTAAAAAAAAAAAAAAAAAAAAAAAAAAAAAAAAAAAAAACACGACTGCCCGTTGTAATCTACGAACGTCTTCCTCGCCGCCGCACGCACGCAGCATAGCTGTTGCAAGCGAACATTAGTAAAAACTTACAAATTAATATTCCGCGGATCGAATTATTTTATAATTTTAATTTCTTCTCTACTAAAGTTTCTTTACATGTATATATATATACACTCTTCTGTGAGTTAAAAAAAAAAAAAAAAAAAAAAAAAAAAAAAAAAAAAACACGACTGCCCGTTGTAATCTACGAACGTCTTCCTCGCCGCCGCACGCACGCAGCATAGCTGTTGCAAGCGAACATTAGTAAAAACTTACAAATTAATATTCCGCGGATCGAATTATTTTATAATTTTAATTTCTTCTCTACTAAAGTTTCTTTACATGTATATATATATACACTCTTCTGTGAGTTAAAAAAAAAAAAAAAAAAAAAAAAAAAAAAAAAAAACACGACTGCCCGTTGTAATCTACGAACGTCTTCCTCGCCGCCGCACGCACGCAGCATAGCTGTTGCAAGCGAACATTAGTAAAAACTTACAAATTAATATTCCGCGGATCGAATTATTTTATAATTTTAATTTCTTCTCTACTAAAGTTTCTTTACATGTATATATATATACACTCTTCTGTGAGTTAAAAAAAAAAAAAAAAAAAAAAAAAAAAAAAAAAAAACAC
Source organism: Zhengitettix transpicula (assembly GCA_037074705.1). Lineage (NCBI taxonomy): Eukaryota > Metazoa > Arthropoda > Insecta > Orthoptera > Tetrigidae > Zhengitettix > Zhengitettix transpicula. The sequence continues at coordinate 383,157 of JAYJMR010000018.1, forward strand.
GACTGCCCGTTGTAATCTACGAACGTCTTCCTCGCCGCCGCACGCACGCAGCATAGCTGTTGCAAGCGAACATTAGTAAAAACTTACAAATTAATATTCCGCGGATCGAATTATTTTATAATTTTAATTTCTTCTCTACTAAAGTTTCTTTACATGTATATATATACACTCTTCTGTGAGTTAAAAAAAAAAAAAAAAAAAAAAAAAAAAAAAAAAAAAAAAAAACACGACTGCCCGTTGTAATCTACGAACGTCTTCCTCGCCGCCGCACGCACGCAGCATAGCTGTTGCAAGCGAACATTAGTAAAAACTTACAAATTAATATTCCGCGGATCGAATTATTTTATAATTTTAATTTCTTCTCTACTAAAGTTTCTTTACATGTATATATATATACACTCTTCTGTGAGTTAAAAAAAAAAAAAAAAAAAAAAAAAAAAAAAAAAAAAAAAACACGACTGCCCGTTGTAATCTACGAACGTCTTCCTCGCCGCCGCACGCACGCAGCATAGCTGTTGCAAGCGAACATTAGTAAAAACTTACAAATTAATATTCCGCGGATCGAATTATTTTATAATTTTAATTTCTTCTCTACTAAAGTTTCTTTACATGTATATATATATACACTCTTCTGTGAGTTAAAAAAAAAAAAAAAAAAAAAAAAAAAAAAAAAAAAAAAAAACACGACTGCCCGTTGTAATCTACGAACGTCTTCCTCGCCGCCGCACGCACGCAGCATAGCTGTTGCAAGCGAACATTAGTAAAAACTTACAAATTAATATTCCGCGGATCGAATTATTTTATAATTTTAATTTCTTCTCTACTAAAGTTTCTTTACATGTATATATATATACACTCTTCTGTGAGTTAAAAAAAAAAAAAAAAAAAAAAAAAAAAAAAAAAAAAAACACGACTGCCCGTTGTAATCTACGAACGTCTTCCTCGCCGCCGCACGCACGCAGCATAGCTGTTGCAAGCGAACATTAGTAAAAACTTACAAATTAATATTCCGCGGATCGAATTATTTTATAATTTTAATTTCTTCTCTACTAAAGTTTCTTTACATGTATATATATATACACTCTTCTGTGAGTTAAAAAAAAAAAAAAAAAAAAAAAAAAAAAAAAAAAAACACGACTGCCCGTTGTAATCTACGAACGTCTTCCTCGCCGCCGCACGCACGCAGCATAGCTGTTGCAAGCGAACATTAGTAAAAACTTACAAATTAATATTCCGCGGATCGAATTATTTTATAATTTTAATTTCTTCTCTACTAAAGTTTCTTTACATGTATATATATATACACTCTTCTGTGAGTTAAAAAAAAAAAAAAAAAAAAAAAAAAAAAAAAAAAAAAAACACGACTGCCCGTTGTAATCTACGAACGTCTTCCTCGCCGCCGCACGCACGCAGCATAGCTGTTGCAAGCGAACATTAGTAAAAACTTACAAATTAATATTCCGCGGATCGAATTATTTTATAATTTTAATTTCTTCTCTACTAAAGTTTCTTACATGTATATATATATACACTCTTCTGTGAGTTAAAAAAAAAAAAAAAAAAAAAAAAAAAAAAAAAAAAAAAAAAACACGACTGCCCGTTGTAATCTACGAACGTCTTCCTCGCCGCCGCACGCACGCAGCATAGCTGTTGCAAGCGAACATTAGTAAAAACTTACAAATTAATATTCCGCGGATCGAATTATTTTATAATTTTAATTTCTTCTCTACTAAAGTTTCTTTACATGTATATATATATACACTCTTCTGTGAGTTAAAAAAAAAAAAAAAAAAAAAAAAAAAAAAAAAAAAAAAAAACACGACTGCCCGTTGTAATCTACGAACGTCTTCCTCGCCGCCGCACGCACGCAGCATAGCTGTTGCAAGCGAACATTAGTAAAAACTTACAAATTAATATTCCGCGGATCGAATTATTTTATAATTTTAATTTCTTCTCTACTAAAGTTTCTTTACATGTATATATATATACACTCTTCTGTGAGTTAAAAAAAAAAAAAAAAAAAAAAAAAAAAAAAAAAAAAAAAAAAAACACGACTGCCCGTTGTAATCTACGAACGTCTTCCTCGCCGCCGCACGCACGCAGCATAGCTGTTGCAAGCGAACATTAGTAAAAACTTACAAATTAATATTCCGCGGATCGAATTATTTTATAATTTTAATTTCTTCTCTACTAAAGTTTCTTTACATGTATATATATATACACTCTTCTGTGAGTTAAAAAAAAAAAAAAAAAAAAAAAAACACGACTGCCCGTTGTAATCTACGAACGTCTTCCTCGCCGCCGCACGCACGCAGCATAGCTGTTGCAAGCGAACATTAGTAAAAACTTACAAATTAATATTCCGCGGATCGAATTATTTTATAATTTTAATTTCTTCTCTACTAAAGTTTCTTTACATGTATATATATATACACTCTTCTGTGAGTTAAAAAAAAAAAAAAAAAAAAAAAAAAAAAAAAAAAAAACACGACTGCCCGTTGTAATCTACGAACGTCTTCCTCGCCGCCGCACGCACGCA
>JAYJMR010000018.1:388195-455984 GCA_037074705.1 Zhengitettix transpicula
TTTCTCTTACATTTACGTATCACCCTGCAGCGAGTGCAGGTAAGTGCCGCTAGGTGGGGACGTACTGTAACAATAAAACTGTTGATACATTTCAAATATTTTTATCTTTGAAGCCAATTGTTTCCTTTCCCGCGATATTTAAGCATTCGACGGTTGACCTCACTTTCCGATCAGGATTTCAGGCGTTTCGCGGGGACCGCGTGTTTCGACGTATTGCCGCAGAAACATTTAACAATGCTCCCCGTTGATTACAATGGTGTCCGGAATAAAAGACCGTCCCGATCGAGGAATCTTTATCGCTTCTCGGCCTTTTGGCTAAGATCAAAGTGTAGTTACTTGGTCTTTCCAACTGTTCTGAACATTCGTTGTATCTATATCTATCCCTTTTCATTATCCGTGACACAAGAGAACACATCTGTCTTATAGACAGTGGCGTACTTGTACGAGCTTGAGTGTCGCACTTCCGCAGCAGGAGAGAACACTTTAACCGTTTTTTCGGTTAACGGCGCTCCTAGAGCGAGCTTAACTGCTGCATTTCCTCCACCTTATTAATCCTCGCCAAACCTACCAAATTTCATACCCCTACCACCCACCGTTCTTGAATTATCCCGCCCTAAAATCTTACCTCTCACATTCCCCTTATCCAGGCCGGGCCATATAAGCCCTGCTCCACTCCTCCAGTGTAAGTCGCACCAGAAGTCTAGTGTACTTACTACCCAATAACCTTATCGTTTCTCTTCACTTGTTGTGGCATTTTGCCTCGTTTTGTTGTGACTTTGTACTTTGGCGAATCAGCCAAAAACCACAAAGCTCACGTTTTTCGTTTTTCTTTAAACTTTGTTCCTTGTTTTTTCATTTCGTCTTGTTCCTTGGCGAATTAGCCAAGGCCGACAAGTCTTTGTCACGTAAGCAACTTGAACTCCAGTGTAAGTCACACTGAAAGTCTAGTGTGCTTATTATCCAACAGCCCTATCGTTGCTGTTGACTTGTTGCATTCTGCTTTGCTTGGTTTTATCTTGACTTTGTACTTTGGCGAATCAGCCAAAGATCACAAAGCTCACGACTTTCGTTTTTACATCAACTTGTCTATTGATTCTTGTTTCGTCTTGTTCCTTGGCGAATCAGCCAAGGCCGACAAGTCATTGTCGCGTAAGCAACTTGCTTTACGCTTTACCCTTTTCCGGCGAGACCAAAGGCTAATAAAGGCCCTGATTGACAATCAGGAAACGCCGTCTGTCTGTGACAGCTCTATTAGCAAGTCCTACCTCTCACGTCCCATCGTGGTCTCTGGGCAATTTCGCTAGTTCACTAGCGATAGATAAGAGAGGAGGGCGAAAACCACAAGTGTCGCGTGGGTGAAACCAGCCCTTCGGGGTCGTACTTGTGGTTGGGGATTTGTCAACCCCAAATCCCTTGAACCCACGTGCCAAACATGGAAGGGACCGGCCAGTCGGCCAGCCCCATCATGAATTCGGATGCCAGGGAAGACCCTGGACCAAACATCCAACCGAAAACCTCGTTTGCGGCAATCGCTGCCAGAAATGCTCTGAACCTCACGCCTACGAGCAATGTAGGATATGATAGGCGGCGCGCTGTAAAGTGCACCCCTACCATCGGAACGCAAATGATCACGGACGAAATTAAGAAAAGCTTCGCCAATAGCCTCAGCCGTAATATAGACGCAACAGTAGCCGATATTACGGCTATGAGACAAGTAAATAACGAGATACATGTTGTCCTGGCCTCACCAACGTTAGTTGATAAATTAATTCGAAAGTCACCATTTTTAGTCGACGAAACAGAATTTAAAGTCACCGCTTTCGTACCCAGAAACACCAAAATATGGATATATAACCCATCCATAATGATAGATGCGGCTACCATTAAAGCCAAACTTGCAGAACATTGCGAAATATTGCACGTTGGCGACATAACTGACAATTTCGGGTTCCAGACGGGGAAAATGTTCGGATACGTGAAAGGGGACAAGATCCCCAGCGCTATATTTATAGGGGCCGTTAAAATCAACATTACTTACCAAGGGATGGAAAGACGGTGCCGCCTATGCCAGGCGCTGGACCACGTTGCAGGAGCCTGCCCTGAGAGGCAGTGTTTTAATTGCAAAAATAAGGGACACGTCAGTGAAGACTGCACAATGGGGTGCAAATGGTGTGGCTCGGCTGACCACCGTGGGAAAGACTGTCCAGCCAACAAAATTGGGATTGAGTCAACGATAAAATTTCCAGAAATAGCCCGCCCCGATAAAAAGCAGAAAAATAAACTACAAATCCCCGCCAATGAGAGGGACGAAGTTGACCCGATGGAGACAGACAAAACCACCACTACCGCCAAAGAAGATGAGAATGGACAAATACTAGAGGAATTGATCGCGGAATTTAAAACACCAACAGCGCCACCAGCCAAGGAGAGAAAAAACGCAAATCCTCCTGAGGAAATGGAAACACAAACAAACATAGTGAGTGACAGCTCCTCGGACGAGAAAGGAAGCGAATCTCAGCCCAAAAGAAAAAGGAGAACGAAAGCTGCGGTGAAAGCAAAAGCCCCGGCAGCACCACAGGACATAAGCAAAAAGCTGAAAAGCGCTGGCCCATCAATGCCAATAATAGAAGACCAATAATGGCAGAACACAACATAGAAGAAATCACGAAAACTTTCTACGAAAGTACAAACTCAATCGCCCGCATAGATGACATCTTACTTATCAGATTTCCGCCCCTAAACCACGCTGAATGCACGGAGGACGGCTGCCAGCGTGTATTTAAGGCCACCAATTGGGCCACGACTAAACAGTCATTAAAAAGACACTTAAACAGAGAGCATAACGTCATGACCACAAAAGACGTTAACGTATGCAAGACGTGTGGGAAACAACTTGGACTTAGGCCCACAGCACATACGTGTCCAGGCGCAGTACAGGACACGAACACCACACAAGGAAATCCAACACCACATGAGACAGCAGAATTCCTATGTGATAGATGCCCGCAGTCATTTACCACAAAGAGAGGCCTGCAGAACCACATTGCCGCCCACGCCATGCGATCCCTCACGGAAAGCCGCCAGTCCCACAACCCGCTGCCGACTCACCAGCCACCCCCAGCCCATCACAAGGCCTCCCTTCAAGCGGAGGAACCTAACCCTGAGCCAGCCCCGCCTGACAGTGGAGACGATGATGACGAGGAAGAAGAATTAAGCCAAGTCCAATCATACCGAAGAATACTTAGAACTCTACTATCAGAGGACGCAAGCAACGAAAAATGGTCACTATTCTCGGACGTCCTGGAATCAGTGACCAAAAAAGTACAAGAGGCTGTAAACCTACCGCAGCCCACAAACACGCCAAGGAAAGTGAGACAAGCAGACATAACCGACTGCGAGTTCATCCAAAAATTATACAGGCGAAACAGACGCCGAGCAGTCAGACTCATCCTGGAAGGCGAAGGCCAGAAATGCCCCCTAGAGGCCGAAACAGTTAAGAGGCATTTTAGCGAAACATGGAGCCGGACGTCATGTGACAGCGAGATATTCGCCGACGAACACCCACAGCCGCGAAGCCCGGTAATGACAGGAGGATTTTCAGCCAAAGAAGTGGAAAATAAACTGAAACGATGCGAAAACACCGCCCCAGGAGATGACAGGCTGTCATACAGCCATTGGCGATCGGTCGACCCAGAGGGCAAACTCCTGGCAATAATATTTAACATCTGCGCGAAATACAGGAAAATCCCGCAAGCCTGGAAATCGGCCAGGACTGTATTAATTCACAAAAACGGAAATCCAAACGAAGTCACTAACTACAGGCCTATCTCGCTGCTAAGGACTGTATATAAATTATACGCGGGCCTATTAACCAACAGAATCAAAGCCTGGGTCACGAAGCACGCGGTCCTCTCACATTCGCAGAAAGGGTTCCTCCCGTACGACGGCGTGTTTGAACACCACTATGCCCTAACCAACTACCTGGAAACAGCAAAGAGAACACATTCAGACATCTGCATTGCATGGTTAGACATATGCAATGCATTCGGCACCATCCCCCATGAGGCGATCACTGCTGCTCTTCGGCACGGGCACGCGGGAGAAGAAATCACGGCGATAATTAACGACATCTATACAGACAGCACTACCACCATAGTCCTCGAAGACGGCGAAACGGAACCCATACCTGTCCAATCAGGGGTGAGGCAGGGGTGCCCTCTAAGTGGGATGCTCTTTAACCTAGCGGTAAACCCGCTCCTACAAAAGGCCGAACAAGATCAAAATGCGGCGGCACACGCCGTTCTAGCGTTTGCAGACGACATCTGCCTAATTGCCAAGGACCCCTGCACACTCCAAAACCGGATAAACTCAATAACAACAGCGGCAAAAACAATAAACCTAAAGTTTAACGCCCACAAATGCAGAGCAATGCACTTCAGCGGAGCTAGCCCAGTAGGCTGTCGGGCGACGAATATCACACTGGAAGGAGAAAACATAAGCACAGTCAACTCCCATGAACCAGTTACCTTCCTTGGAAAACCCTTTGGGCACAACATTATATCCGACTGGTCGACACTGCGGAATTACATAGAAACGGCAGAGGCGATTCTAACATCCAGCCTCGCCCCATGGCAACGTCTCGACGCCATAAAATCGTTCTTTTTCCCCATAACCCAATTCGCCCTGAGGACTGGCGCATTAACAAAGGGCGATTGGAAAAAACTAGATAACTACATACGCCCTCTGATAAAACGCACGTTAAACGTTCCGTCCCGCGCCTCAAATCATTACATCTACGGGTCTAGGCAATCCGGCTGCCTGGGAATTCCAGAGTCCGGAATTGATTGTGACATAATGGCGGTCGACGGGGCCTACAAGCTCTTAACATCCCCCGACCCCGTCATTAGGTCACTGGCAATCGAAGACCTCAAGAACACAATAAAAGACAGAACGGGGCAAGATGCAAGCGACCGGACAACAGACTCGTACTTGAACGGAGCACAAGACGGAATATTCAGGGATACAACGAACAAAAGAAAAAACACATGGACCCGGGCGAGAACGGCAACTAGGTTCCTCAAATGTGAATGGGCAACCGGACCTGACATTCGGATCACGATAGAAAACATCGTCCTCTACAGCAGACACAGGAACCTAGTTTGCCGGACCCTCCGGAATGCACACCAAGCGCGACATATAAGAACTCTACATGAGGCCCCACACCAGGGGAAAGTGTGCGAAACCATCGCCCTTAGCCGCACGAGCAGCCACTTTCTCCTAACAGGCAGATACACGAGGTTCGCCGACTGGCGCTTTATTCACCGGGCGAGGCTAGGACTTGTCCCACTAAACGGATACCGGTTTAACGAAGGCCCAAAGACATGCCGGCGCTGTAATATCAGGGATGAAACACTACCGCACGTAACGAACCACTGCCCGGCGCATAACAGAGCTATCCTCCTGCGACACAACGCCATAGTGGAAAGGATCAAAGCAGCAGCAACCGGTAAAATCCGGCTAATCGCTGAAAATAGACCGGTGGCTGAAGGCAGCCTACTACGACCTGACCTCCTTCTAGTTAAACAGCGAACGGCGTTCATCGTAGACGTCACGATTGTGTTCGAAAACCACCCAAGCGCTTTCGACGACGCAAGGGCACGGAAGGAGGAAAGGTACAAGGACCTCAAACAAAGCCTCGGCAGAACCTACGACAAGGTGGAAATAATCCCCTTTATTGTTGGTGCACTAGGGTCATGGGACCCGAAAAATGACACGTTCCTGCGAGAGTTATGCTCCAGGAAATACGGAAAACTATTGTCTATTCTATGTGTGTCAGACTGCATACGTTGGTCAAGAGACATATACGCCGAACACCTGTCGGGCGTTCGGCAATACTGACAGAGGCATCACTGTCCTTAAAATTTTACAATTACGATTTTAACTGTAGTATTAGTTTGTAGTAGAAGCTGAAGAACATACCGATTGATAGTTTTAAGTCTGTTCTTATCAGCTTAATATCTGATACGTGGTGCATCGCACCACCAGAATATTAAACTCATTTTTGGAAAATGACGGAGTGTTAGGAGCTTGCTCCACATCTGTCACGGGTTGGCCCGGCTTTGCAGTATCGCCGGGATCGGCCCACCTTATTGAAATTCAAACAAAGAAAGAAGTTTAACATTCTGACGTATCAAATATTGAGTTGGAAGGCAGGTAAATTTTGAAATAACTGCGATTTCGCATCCAGTACAGGATTCACCTCTCTCGGCAATCATCTTCTCGCAGGCAGGACCGGGCACCAGCGAGTACAAGTAATTTTCCGGGAGAAGCCGTTGTCCGTGGCCACCAGCTGGACCACGCTCCCTATATATCTTTTGTATTTCGCGAACGTCGTCGTCGCCGCCGCACGCACGCACGCAAGTACGATAGGATAACGCGCCTTTTACGAATATGTATCTGATACATATGTATTCAAAACATCGTACTTTTTCCGCTCATTTCTTTCGGCTCAAAGGAAGTGTAATTAATATTCGTTGTTGACGGAAACTGCGTAGCTATATTGAAAACAGGGGTTCGTTGCCGTTAAAGCCTCTTTTAATTCTGTCACTTTCCCATAAATCTATCTCGGTTTTATTATAATTTAGACGTAAAATACCGACGTCTGGATTTCGATATACATTTATAAACAATGTATGCAATATACGTTTATTCCACCTAGCAGAGCGCCTCTTGGGCGGCCATCGCAAAACACGACTGCCCGTTGTAATCTACGAACGTCTTCCTCGCCGCCGCACGCACGCAGCATAGCTGTTGCAAGCGAACATTAGTAAAAACTTACAAATTAATATTCCGCGGATCGAATTATTTTATAATTTTAATTTCTTCTCTACTAAAGTTTCTTTACATGTATATATATATACACTCTTCTGTGAGTTAAAAAAAAAAAAAAAAAAAAAAAACACGACTGCCCGTTGTAATCTACGAACGTCTTCCTCGCCGCCGCACGCACGCAGCATAGCTGTTGCAAGCGAACATTAGTAAAAACTTACAAATTAATATTCCGCGGATCGAATTATTTTATAATTTTAATTTCTTCTCTACTAAAGTTTCTTTACATGTATATATATATACACTCTTCTGTGAGTTAAAAAAAAAAAAAAAAAAAAAAAAAAAAAAAAAAAAAACACGACTGCCCGTTGTAATCTACGAACGTCTTCCTCGCCGCCGCACGCACGCAGCATAGCTGTTGCAAGCGAACATTAGTAAAAACTTACAAATTAATATTCCGCGGATCGAATTATTTTATAATTTTAATTTCTTCTCTACTAAAGTTTCTTTACATGTATATATATATACACTCTTCTGTGAGTTAAAAAAAAAAAAAAAAAAAAAAAAAAAAAAAAAAAAAAAAAACACGACTGCCCGTTGTAATCTACGAACGTCTTCCTCGCCGCCGCACGCACGCAGCATAGCTGTTGCAAGCGAACATTAGTAAAAACTTACAAATTAATATTCCGCGGATCGAATTATTTTATAATTTTAATTTCTTCTCTACTAAAGTTTCTTTACATGTATATATATATACACTCTTCTGTGAGTTAAAAAAAAAAAAAAAAAAAAAAAAAAAAAAAAAAAAAAAAACACGACTGCCCGTTGTAATCTACGAACGTCTTCCTCGCCGCCGCACGCACGCAGCATAGCTGTTGCAAGCGAACATTAGTAAAAACTTACAAATTAATATTCCGCGGATCGAATTATTTTATAATTTTAATTTCTTCTCTACTAAAGTTTCTTTACATGTATATATATATACACTCTTCTGTGAGTTAAAAAAAAAAAAACACTCTTCTGTGAGTTAAAAAAAAAAAAAAAAAAAAAAAAAAAAAAAAAAAACACGACTGCCCGTTGTAATCTACGAACGTCTTCCTCGCCGCCGCACGCACGCAGCATAGCTGTTGCAAGCGAACATTAGTAAAAACTTACAAATTAATATTCCGCGGATCGAATTATTTTATAATTTTAATTTCTTCTCTACTAAAGTTTCTTTACATGTATATATATATACACTCTTCTGTGAGTTAAAAAAAAAAAAAAAAAAAAAAAAAAAAAAAAAAAAAACACGACTGCCCGTTGTAATCTACGAACGTCTTCCTCGCCGCCGCACGCACGCAGCATAGCTGTTGCAAGCGAACATTAGTAAAAACTTACAAATTAATATTCCGCGGATCGAATTATTTTATAATTTTAATTTCTTCTCTACTAAAGTTTCTTTACATGTATATATATATACACTCTTCTGTGAGTTAAAAAAAAAAAAAAAAAAAAAAAAAAAAAAAAAAAAAACACGACTGCCCGTTGTAATCTACGAACGTCTTCCTCGCCGCCGCACGCACGCAGCATAGCTGTTGCAAGCGAACATTAGTAAAAACTTACAAATTAATATTCCGCGGATCGAATTATTTTATAATTTTAATTTCTTCTCTACTAAAGTTTCTTTACATGTATATATATATACACTCTTCTGTGAGTTAAAAAAAAAAAAAAAAAAAAAAAAAAAAAAAAAAAAAACACGACTGCCCGTTGTAATCTACGAACGTCTTCCTCGCCGCCGCACGCACGCAGCATAGCTGTTGCAAGCGAACATTAGTAAAAACTTACAAATTAATATTCCGCGGATCGAATTATTTTATAATTTTAATTTCTTCTCTACTAAAGTTTCTTTACATGTATATATATATACACTCTTCTGTGAGTTAAAAAAAAAAAAAAAAAAAAAAAAAAAAAAAAAAAAAACACGACTGCCCGTTGTAATCTACGAACGTCTTCCTCGCCGCCGCACGCACGCAGCATAGCTGTTGCAAGCGAACATTAGTAAAAACTTACAAATTAATATTCCGCGGATCGAATTATTTTATAATTTTAATTTCTTCTCTACTAAAGTTTCTTTACATGTATATATATATACACTCTTCTGTGAGTTAAAAAAAAAAAAAAAAAAAAAAAAAAAAAAAAAAAAACACGACTGCCCGTTGTAATCTACGAACGTCTTCCTCGCCGCCGCACGCACGCAGCATAGCTGTTGCAAGCGAACATTAGTAAAAACTTACAAATTAATATTCCGCGGATCGAATTATTTTATAATTTTAATTTCTTCTCTACTAAAGTTTCTTTACATGTATATATATATACACTCTTCTGTGAGTTAAAAAAAAAAAAAAAAAAAAAAAAAAAAAAAAAAAAACACGACTGCCCGTTGTAATCTACGAACGTCTTCCTCGCCGCCGCACGCACGCAGCATAGCTGTTGCAAGCGAACATTAGTAAAAACTTACAAATTAATATTCCGCGGATCGAATTATTTTATAATTTTAATTTCTTCTCTACTAAAGTTTCTTTACATGTATATATATATACACTCTTCTGTGAGTTAAAAAAAAAAAAAAAAAAAAAAAAAAAAAAAAAAAAACACGACTGCCCGTTGTAATCTACGAACGTCTTCCTCGCCGCCGCACGCACGCAGCATAGCTGTTGCAAGCGAACATTAGTAAAAACTTACAAATTAATATTCCGCGGATCGAATTATTTTATAATTTTAATTTCTTCTCTACTAAAGTTTCTTTACATGTATATATATATACACTCTTCTGTGAGTTAAAAAAAAAAAAAAAAAAAAAAAAAAAAAAAAAAAAACACGACTGCCCGTTGTAATCTACGAACGTCTTCCTCGCCGCCGCACGCACGCAGCATAGCTGTTGCAAGCGAACATTAGTAAAAACTTACAAATTAATATTCCGCGGATCGAATTATTTTATAATTTTAATTTCTTCTCTACTAAAGTTTCTTTACATGTATATATATATACACTCTTCTGTGAGTTAAAAAAAAAAAAAAAAAAAAAAAAAAAAAAAAAAAAACACGACTGCCCGTTGTAATCTACGAACGTCTTCCTCGCCGCCGCACGCACGCAGCATAGCTGTTGCAAGCGAACATTAGTAAAAACTTACAAATTAATATTCCGCGGATCGAATTATTTTATAATTTTAATTTCTTCTCTACTAAAGTTTCTTTACATGTATATATATATACACTCTTCTGTGAGTTAAAAAAAAAAAAAAAAAAAAAAAAAAAAAAAAAAAAACACGACTGCCCGTTGTAATCTACGAACGTCTTCCTCGCCGCCGCACGCACGCAGCATAGCTGTTGCAAGCGAACATTAGTAAAAACTTACAAATTAATATTCCGCGGATCGAATTATTTTATAATTTTAATTTCTTCTCTACTAAAGTTTCTTTACATGTATATATATATACACTCTTCTGTGAGTTAAAAAAAAAAAAAAAAAAAAAAAAAAAAAAAAAAAAACACGACTGCCCGTTGTAATCTACGAACGTCTTCCTCGCCGCCGCACGCACGCAGCATAGCTGTTGCAAGCGAACATTAGTAAAAACTTACAAATTAATATTCCGCGGATCGAATTATTTTATAATTTTAATTTCTTCTCTACTAAAGTTTCTTTACATGTATATATATATACACTCTTCTGTGAGTTAAAAAAAAAAAAAAAAAAAAAAAAAAAAAAAAAAAAACACGACTGCCCGTTGTAATCTACGAACGTCTTCCTCGCCGCCGCACGCACGCAGCATAGCTGTTGCAAGCGAACATTAGTAAAAACTTACAAATTAATATTCCGCGGATCGAATTATTTTATAATTTTAATTTCTTCTCTACTAAAGTTTCTTTACATGTATATATATATACACTCTTCTGTGAGTTAAAAAAAAAAAAAAAAAAAAAAAAAAAAAAAAAAAAAACACGACTGCCCGTTGTAATCTACGAACGTCTTCCTCGCCGCCGCACGCACGCAGCATAGCTGTTGCAAGCGAACATTAGTAAAAACTTACAAATTAATATTCCGCGGATCGAATTATTTTATAATTTTAATTTCTTCTCTACTAAAGTTTCTTTACATGTATATATATATACACTCTTCTGTGAGTTAAAAAAAAAAAAAAAAAAAAAAAAAAAAAAAAAAAAAACACGACTGCCCGTTGTAATCTACGAACGTCTTCCTCGCCGCCGCACGCACGCAGCATAGCTGTTGCAAGCGAACATTAGTAAAAACTTACAAATTAATATTCCGCGGATCGAATTATTTTATAATTTTAATTTCTTCTCTACTAAAGTTTCTTTACATGTATATATATATACACTCTTCTGTGAGTTAAAAAAAAAAAAAAAAAAAAAAAAAAAAAAAAAAAAAACACGACTGCCCGTTGTAACTCGCCGCCGCACGCACGCAGCATAGCTGTTGCAAGCGAACATTAGTAAAAACTTACAAATTAATATTCCGCGGATCGAATTATTTTATAATTTTAATTTCTTCTCTACTAAAGTTTCTTTACATGTATATATATATACACTCTTCTGTGAGTTAAAAAAAAAAAAAAAAAAAAAAAAAAAAAAAAAAAAACACGACTGCCCGTTGTAATCTACGAACGTCTTCCTCGCCGCCGCACGCACGCAGCATAGCTGTTGCAAGCGAACATTAGTAAAAACTTACAAATTAATATTCCGCGGATCGAATTATTTTATAATTTTAATTTCTTCTCTACTAAAGTTTCTTTACATGTATATATATATACACTCTTCTGTGAGTTAAAAAAAAAAAAAAAAAAAAAAAAAAAAAAAAAAAAAACACGACTGCCCGTTGTAATCTACGAACGTCTTCCTCGCCGCCGCACGCACGCAGCATAGCTGTTGCAAGCGAACATTAGTAAAAACTTACAAATTAATATTCCGCGGATCGAATTATTTTATAATTTTAATTTCTTCTCTACTAAAGTTTCTTTACATGTATATATATATACACTCTTCTGTGAGTTAAAAAAAAAAAAAAAAAAAAAAAAAAAAAAAAAAAAAACACGACTGCCCGTTGTAATCTACGAACGTCTTCCTCGCCGCCGCACGCACGCAGCATAGCTGTTGCAAGCGAACATTAGTAAAAACTTACAAATTAATATTCCGCGGATCGAATTATTTTATAATTTTAATTTCTTCTCTACTAAAGTTTCTTTACATGTATATATATATACACTCTTCTGTGAGTTAAAAAAAAAAAAAAAAAAAAAAAAAAAAAAAAAAAAAACACGACTGCCCGTTGTAATCTACGAACGTCTTCCTCGCCGCCGCACGCACGCAGCATAGCTGTTGCAAGCGAACATTAGTAAAAACTTACAAATTAATATTCCGCGGATCGAATTATTTTATAATTTTAATTTCTTCTCTACTAAAGTTTCTTTACATGTATATATATATACACTCTTCTGTGAGTTAAAAAAAAAAAAAAAAAAAAAAAAAAAAAAAAAAAAAACACGACTGCCCGTTGTAATCTACGAACGTCTTCCTCGCCGCCGCACGCACGCAGCATAGCTGTTGCAAGCGAACATTAGTAAAAACTTACAAATTAATATTCCGCGGATCGAATTATTTTATAATTTTAATTTCTTCTCTACTAAAGTTTCTTTACATGTATATATATATACACTCTTCTGTGAGTTAAAAAAAAAAAAAAAAAAAAAAAAAAAAAAAAAAAAAACACGACTGCCCGTTGTAATCTACGAACGTCTTCCTCGCCGCCGCACGCACGCAGCATAGCTGTTGCAAGCGAACATTAGTAAAAACTTACAAATTAATATTCCGCGGATCGAATTATTTTATAATTTTAATTTCTTCTCTACTAAAGTTTCTTTACATGTATATATATATACACTCTTCTGTGAGTTAAAAAAAAAAAAAAAAAAAAAAAAAAAAAAAAAAAAAACACGACTGCCCGTTGTAATCTACGAACGTCTTCCTCGCCGCCGCACGCACGCAGCATAGCTGTTGCAAGCGAACATTAGTAAAAACTTACAAATTAATATTCCGCGGATCGAATTATTTTATAATTTTAATTTCTTCTCTACTAAAGTTTCTTTACATGTATATATATATACACTCTTCTGTGAGTTAAAAAAAAAAAAAAAAAAAAAAAAAAAAAAAAAAAAAAACACGACTGCCCGTTGTAATCTACGAACGTCTTCCTCGCCGCCGCACGCACGCAGCATAGCTGTTGCAAGCGAACATTAGTAAAAACTTACAAATTAATATTCCGCGGATCGAATTATTTTATAATTTTAATTTCTTCTCTACTAAAGTTTCTTTACATGTATATATATATACACTCTTCTGTGAGTTAAAAAAAAAAAAAAAAAAAAAAAAAAAAAAAAAAAAAACACGACTGCCCGTTGTAATCTACGAACGTCTTCCTCGCCGCCGCACGCACGCAGCATAGCTGTTGCAAGCGAACATTAGTAAAAACTTACAAATTAATATTCCGCGGATCGAATTATTTTATAATTTTAATTTCTTCTCTACTAAAGTTTCTTTACATGTATATATATATACACTCTTCTGTGAGTTAAAAAAAAAAAAAAAAAAAAAAAAAAAAAAAAAAAAAACACGACTGCCCGTTGTAATCTACGAACGTCTTCCTCGCCGCCGCACGCACGCAGCATAGCTGTTGCAAGCGAACATTAGTAAAAACTTACAAATTAATATTCCGCGGATCGAATTATTTTATAATTTTAATTTCTTCTCTACTAAAGTTTCTTTACATGTATATATATATACACTCTTCTGTGAGTTAAAAAAAAAAAAAAAAAAAAAAAAAAAAAAAAAAAAAACACGACTGCCCGTTGTAATCTACGAACGTCTTCCTCGCCGCCGCACGCACGCAGCATAGCTGTTGCAAGCGAACATTAGTAAAAACTTACAAATTAATATTCCGCGGATCGAATTATTTTATAATTTTAATTTCTTCTCTACTAAAGTTTCTTTACATGTATATATATATACACTCTTCTGTGAGTTAAAAAAAAAAAAAAAAAAAAAAAAAAAAAAAAAAAAAACACGACTGCCCGTTGTAATCTACGAACGTCTTCCTCGCCGCCGCACGCACGCAGCATAGCTGTTGCAAGCGAACATTAGTAAAAACTTACAAATTAATATTCCGCGGATCGAATTATTTTATAATTTTAATTTCTTCTCTACTAAAGTTTCTTTACATGTATATATATATACACTCTTCTGTGAGTTAAAAAAAAAAAAAAAAAAAAAAAAAAAAAAAAAAAAAACACGACTGCCCGTTGTAATCTACGAACGTCTTCCTCGCCGCCGCACGCACGCAGCATAGCTGTTGCAAGCGAACATTAGTAAAAACTTACAAATTAATATTCCGCGGATCGAATTATTTTATAATTTTAATTTCTTCTCTACTAAAGTTTCTTTACATGTATATATATATACACTCTTCTGTGAGTTAAAAAAAAAAAAAAAAAAAAAAAAAAAAAAAAAAAAACACGACTGCCCGTTGTAATCTACGAACGTCTTCCTCGCCGCCGCACGCACGCAGCATAGCTGTTGCAAGCGAACATTAGTAAAAACTTACAAATTAATATTCCGCGGATCGAATTATTTTATAATTTTAATTTCTTCTCTACTAAAGTTTCTTTACATGTATATATATATACACTCTTCTGTGAGTTAAAAAAAAAAAAAAAAAAAAAAAAAAAAAAAAAAAAAACACGACTGCCCGTTGTAATCTACGAACGTCTTCCTCGCCGCCGCACGCACGCAGCATAGCTGTTGCAAGCGAACATTAGTAAAAACTTACAAATTAATATTCCGCGGATCGAATTATTTTATAATTTTAATTTCTTCTCTACTAAAGTTTCTTTACATGTATATATATATACACTCTTCTGTGAGTTAAAAAAAAAAAAAAAAAAAAAAAAAAAAAAAAAAAAAACACGACTGCCCGTTGTAATCTACGAACGTCTTCCTCGCCGCCGCACGCACGCAGCATAGCTGTTGCAAGCGAACATTAGTAAAAACTTACAAATTAATATTCCGCGGATCGAATTATTTTATAATTTTAATTTCTTCTCTACTAAAGTTTCTTTACATGTATATATATATACACTCTTCTGTGAGTTAAAAAAAAAAAAAAAAAAAAAAAAAAAAAAAAAAAAAACACGACTGCCCGTTGTAATCTACGAACGTCTTCCTCGCCGCCGCACGCACGCAGCATAGCTGTTGCAAGCGAACATTAGTAAAAACTTACAAATTAATATTCCGCGGATCGAATTATTTTATAATTTTAATTTCTTCTCTACTAAAGTTTCTTTACATGTATATATATATACACTCTTCTGTGAGTTAAAAAAAAAAAAAAAAAAAAAAAAAAAAAAAAAAAAAACACGACTGCCCGTTGTAATCTACGAACGTCTTCCTCGCCGCCGCACGCACGCAGCATAGCTGTTGCAAGCGAACATTAGTAAAAACTTACAAATTAATATTCCGCGGATCGAATTATTTTATAATTTTAATTTCTTCTCTACTAAAGTTTCTTTACATGTATATATATATACACTCTTCTGTGAGTTAAAAAAAAAAAAAAAAAAAAAAAAAAAAAAAAAAAAACACGACTGCCCGTTGTAATCTACGAACGTCTTCCTCGCCGCCGCACGCACGCAGCATAGCTGTTGCAAGCGAACATTAGTAAAAACTTACAAATTAATATTCCGCGGATCGAATTATTTTATAATTTTAATTTCTTCTCTACTAAAGTTTCTTTACATGTATATATATATACACTCTTCTGTGAGTTAAAAAAAAAAAAAAAAAAAAAAAAAAAAAAAAAAAAAACACGACTGCCCGTTGTAATCTACGAACGTCTTCCTCGCCGCCGCACGCACGCAGCATAGCTGTTGCAAGCGAACATTAGTAAAAACTTACAAATTAATATTCCGCGGATCGAATTATTTTATAATTTTAATTTCTTCTCTACTAAAGTTTCTTTACATGTATATATATATACACTCTTCTGTGAGTTAAAAAAAAAAAAAAAAAAAAAAAAAAAAAAAAAAAAACACGACTGCCCGTTGTAATCTACGAACGTCTTCCTCGCCGCCGCACGCACGCAGCATAGCTGTTGCAAGCGAACATTAGTAAAAACTTACAAATTAATATTCCGCGGATCGAATTATTTTATAATTTTAATTTCTTCTCTACTAAAGTTTCTTTACATGTATATATATATACACTCTTCTGTGAGTTAAAAAAAAAAAAAAAAAAAAAAAAAAAAAAAAAAAAACACGACTGCCCGTTGTAATCTACGAACGTCTTCCTCGCCGCCGCACGCACGCAGCATAGCTGTTGCAAGCGAACATTAGTAAAAACTTACAAATTAATATTCCGCGGATCGAATTATTTTATAATTTTAATTTCTTCTCTACTAAAGTTTCTTTACATGTATATATATATACACTCTTCTGTGAGTTAAAAAAAAAAAAAAAAAAAAAAAAAAAAAAAAAAAAACACGACTGCCCGTTGTAATCTACGAACGTCTTCCTCGCCGCCGCACGCACGCAGCATAGCTGTTGCAAGCGAACATTAGTAAAAACTTACAAATTAATATTCCGCGGATCGAATTATTTTATAATTTTAATTTCTTCTCTACTAAAGTTTCTTTACATGTATATATATATACACTCTTCTGTGAGTTAAAAAAAAAAAAAAAAAAAAAAAAAAAAAAAAAAAAAACACGACTGCCCGTTGTAATCTACGAACGTCTTCCTCGCCGCCGCACGCACGCAGCATAGCTGTTGCAAGCGAACATTAGTAAAAACTTACAAATTAATATTCCGCGGATCGAATTATTTTATAATTTTAATTTCTTCTCTACTAAAGTTTCTTTACATGTATATATATATACACTCTTCTGTGAGTTAAAAAAAAAAAAAAAAAAAAAAAAAAAAAAAAAAAAAACACGACTGCCCGTTGTAATCTACGAACGTCTTCCTCGCCGCCGCACGCACGCAGCATAGCTGTTGCAAGCGAACATTAGTAAAAACTTACAAATTAATATTCCGCGGATCGAATTATTTTATAATTTTAATTTCTTCTCTACTAAAGTTTCTTTACATGTATATATATATACACTCTTCTGTGAGTTAAAAAAAAAAAAAAAAAAAAAAAAAAAAAAAAAAAAAACACGACTGCCCGTTGTAATCTACGAACGTCTTCCTCGCCGCCGCACGCACGCAGCATAGCTGTTGCAAGCGAACATTAGTAAAAACTTACAAATTAATATTCCGCGGATCGAATTATTTTATAATTTTAATTTCTTCTCTACTAAAGTTTCTTTACATGTATATATATATACACTCTTCTGTGAGTTAAAAAAAAAAAAAAAAAAAAAAAAAAAAAAAAAAAAAACACGACTGCCCGTTGTAATCTACGAACGTCTTCCTCGCCGCCGCACGCACGCAGCATAGCTGTTGCAAGCGAACATTAGTAAAAACTTACAAATTAATATTCCGCGGATCGAATTATTTTATAATTTTAATTTCTTCTCTACTAAAGTTTCTTTACATGTATATATATATACACTCTTCTGTGAGTTAAAAAAAAAAAAAAAAAAAAAAAAAAAAAAAAAAAAACACGACTGCCCGTTGTAATCTACGAACGTCTTCCTCGCCGCCGCACGCACGCAGCATAGCTGTTGCAAGCGAACATTAGTAAAAACTTACAAATTAATATTCCGCGGATCGAATTATTTTATAATTTTAATTTCTTCTCTACTAAAGTTTCTTTACATGTATATATATATACACTCTTCTGTGAGTTAAAAAAAAAAAAAAAAAAAAAAAAAAAAAAAAAAAAAAACACGACTGCCCGTTGTAATCTACGAACGTCTTCCTCGCCGCCGCACGCACGCAGCATAGCTGTTGCAAGCGAACATTAGTAAAAACTTACAAATTAATATTCCGCGGATCGAATTATTTTATAATTTTAATTTCTTCTCTACTAAAGTTTCTTTACATGTATATATATATACACTCTTCTGTGAGTTAAAAAAAAAAAAAAAAAAAAAAAAAAAAAAAAAAAAAAACACGACTGCCCGTTGTAATCTACGAACGTCTTCCTCGCCGCCGCACGCACGCAGCATAGCTGTTGCAAGCGAACATTAGTAAAAACTTACAAATTAATATTCCGCGGATCGAATTATTTTATAATTTTAATTTCTTCTCTACTAAAGTTTCTTTACATGTATATATATATACACTCTTCTGTGAGTTAAAAAAAAAAAAAAAAAAAAAAAAAAAAAAAAAAAAACACGACTGCCCGTTGTAATCTACGAACGTCTTCCTCGCCGCCGCACGCACGCAGCATAGCTGTTGCAAGCGAACATTAGTAAAAACTTACAAATTAATATTCCGCGGATCGAATTATTTTATAATTTTAATTTCTTCTCTACTAAAGTTTCTTTACATGTATATATATATACACTCTTCTGTGAGTTAAAAAAAAAAAAAAAAAAAAAAAAAAAAAAAAAAAAACACGACTGCCCGTTGTAATCTACGAACGTCTTCCTCGCCGCCGCACGCACGCAGCATAGCTGTTGCAAGCGAACATTAGTAAAAACTTACAAATTAATATTCCGCGGATCGAATTATTTTATAATTTTAATTTCTTCTCTACTAAAGTTTCTTTACATGTATATATATATACACTCTTCTGTGAGTTAAAAAAAAAAAAAAAAAAAAAAAAAAAAAAAAAAAAACACGACTGCCCGTTGTAATCTACGAACGTCTTCCTCGCCGCCGCACGCACGCAGCATAGCTGTTGCAAGCGAACATTAGTAAAAACTTACAAATTAATATTCCGCGGATCGAATCATTTTATAATTTTAATTTCTTCTCTACTAAAGTTTCTTTACATGTATATATATATACACTCTTCTGTGAGTTAAAAAAAAAAAAAAAAAAAAAAAAAAAAAAAAAAAAAACACGACTGCCCGTTGTAATCTACGAACGTCTTCCTCGCCGCCGCACGCACGCAGCATAGCTGTTGCAAGCGAACATTAGTAAAAACTTACAAATTAATATTCCGCGGATCGAATTATTTTATAATTTTAATTTCTTCTCTACTAAAGTTTCTTTACATGTATATATATATACACTCTTCTGTGAGTTAAAAAAAAAAAAAAAAAAAAAAAAAAAAAAAAAAAAAAAACACGACTGCCCGTTGTAATCTACGAACGTCTTCCTCGCCGCCGCACGCACGCAGCATAGCTGTTGCAAGCGAACATTAGTAAAAACTTACAAATTAATATTCCGCGGATCGAATTATTTTATAATTTTAATTTCTTCTCTACTAAAGTTTCTTTACATGTATATATATATACACTCTTCTGTGAGTTAAAAAAAAAAAAAAAAAAAAAAAAAAAAAAAAAAAAACACGACTGCCCGTTGTAATCTACGAACGTCTTCCTCGCCGCCGCACGCACGCAGCATAGCTGTTGCAAGCGAACATTAGTAAAAACTTACAAATTAATATTCCGCGGATCGAATTATTTTATAATTTTAATTTCTTCTCTACTAAAGTTTCTTTACATGTATATATATATACACTCTTCTGTGAGTTAAAAAAAAAAAAAAAAAAAAAAAAAAAAAAAAAAAAAAAACACGACTGCCCGTTGTAATCTACGAACGTCTTCCTCGCCGCCGCACGCACGCAGCATAGCTGTTGCAAGCGAACATTAGTAAAAACTTACAAATTAATATTCCGCGGATCGAATTATTTTATAATTTTAATTTCTTCTCTACTAAAGTTTCTTTACATGTATATATATATACACTCTTCTGTGAGTTAAAAAAAAAAAAAAAAAAAAAAAAAAAAAAAAAAAAAACACGACTGCCCGTTGTAATCTACGAACGTCTTCCTCGCCGCCGCACGCACGCAGCATAGCTGTTGCAAGCGAACATTAGTAAAAACTTACAAATTAATATTCCGCGGATCGAATTATTTTATAATTTTAATTTCTTCTCTACTAAAGTTTCTTTACATGTATATATATATACACTCTTCTGTGAGTTAAAAAAAAAAAAAAAAAAAAAAAAAAAAAAAAAAAAAACACGACTGCCCGTTGTAATCTACGAACGTCTTCCTCGCCGCCGCACGCACGCAGCATAGCTGTTGCAAGCGAACATTAGTAAAAACTTACAAATTAATATTCCGCGGATCGAATTATTTTATAATTTTAATTTCTTCTCTACTAAAGTTTCTTTACATGTATATATATATACACTCTTCTGTGAGTTAAAAAAAAAAAAAAAAAAAAAAAAAAAAAAAAAAAAAACACGACTGCCCGTTGTAATCTACGAACGTCTTCCTCGCCGCCGCACGCACGCAGCATAGCTGTTGCAAGCGAACATTAGTAAAAACTTACAAATTAATATTCCGCGGATCGAATTATTTTATAATTTTAATTTCTTCTCTACTAAAGTTTCTTTACATGTATATATATATACACTCTTCTGTGAGTTAAAAAAAAAAAAAAAAAAAAAAAAAAAAAAAAAAAAATCACGACTGCCCGTTGTAATCTACGAACGTCTTCCTCGCCGCCGCACGCACGCAGCATAGCTGTTGCAAGCGAACATTAGTAAAAACTTACAAATTAATATTCCGCGGATCGAATTATTTTATAATTTTAATTTCTTCTCTACTAAAGTTTCTTTACATGTATATATATATACACTCTTCTGTGAGTTAAAAAAAAAAAAAAAAAAAAAAAAAAAAAAACACGACTGCCCGTTGTAATCTACGAACGTCTTCCTCGCCGCCGCACGCACGCAGCATAGCTGTTGCAAGCGAACATTAGTAAAAACTTACAAATTAATATTCCGCGGATCGAATTATTTTATAATTTTAATTTCTTCTCTACTAAAGTTTCTTTACATGTATATATATATACACTCTTCAAAAAAAAAAAAAAAAAAAAAAAAAAAACACGACTGCCCGTTGTAATCTACGAACGTCTTCCTCGCCGCCGCACGCACGCAGCATAGCTGTTGCAAGCGAACATTAGTAAAAACTTACAAATTAATATTCCGCGGATCGAATTATTTTATAATTTTAATTTCTTCTCTACTAAAGTTTCTTTACATGTATATATATATACACTCTTCTGTGAGTTAAAAAAAAAAAAAAAAAAAAAAAAAAAAAAAACACGACTGCCCGTTGTAATCTACGAACGTCTTCCTCGCCGCCGCACGCACGCAGCATAGCTGTTGCAAGCGAACATTAGTAAAAACTTACAAATTAATATTCCGCGGATCGAATTATTTTATAATTTTAATTTCTTCTCTACTAAAGTTTCTTTACATGTATATATATATACACTCTTCTGTGAGTTAAAAAAAAAAAAAAAAAAAAAAAAAAAAAAAAAAAAAACACGACTGCCCGTTGTAATCTACGAACGTCTTCCTCGCCGCCGCACGCACGCAGCATAGCTGTTGCAAGCGAACATTAGTAAAAACTTACAAATTAATATTCCGCGGATCGAATTATTTTATAATTTTAATTTCTTCTCTACTAAAGTTTCTTTACATGTATATATATATACACTCTTCTGTGAGTTAAAAAAAAAAAAAAAAAAAAAAAAAAAAAAAACACGACTGCCCGTTGTAATCTACGAACGTCTTCCTCGCCGCCGCACGCACGCAGCATAGCTGTTGCAAGCGAACATTAGTAAAAACTTACAAATTAATATTCCGCGGATCGAATTATTTTATAATTTTAATTTCTTCTCTACTAAAGTTTCTTTACATGTATATATATATACACTCTTCTGTGAGTTAAAAAAAAAAAAAAAAAAAAAAAAAAAAAAAAAAAAAACACGACTGCCCGTTGTAATCTACGAACGTCTTCCTCGCCGCCGCACGCACGCAGCATAGCTGTTGCAAGCGAACATTAGTAAAAACTTACAAATTAATATTCCGCGGATCGAATTATTTTATAATTTTAATTTCTTCTCTACTAAAGTTTCTTTACATGTATATATATATACACTCTTCTGTGAGTTAAAAAAAAAAAAAAAAAAAAAAAAAAAAAAAAAAAAAACACGACTGCCCGTTGTAATCTACGAACGTCTTCCTCGCCGCCGCACGCACGCAGCATAGCTGTTGCAAGCGAACATTAGTAAAAACTTACAAATTAATATTCCGCGGATCGAATTATTTTATAATTTTAATTTCTTCTCTACTAAAGTTTCTTTACATGTATATATATATACACTCTTCTGTGAGTTAAAAAAAAAAAAAAAAAAAAAAAAAAAAAAAAAAAAAAACACGACTGCCCGTTGTAATCTACGAACGTCTTCCTCGCCGCCGCACGCACGCAGCATAGCTGTTGCAAGCGAACATTAGTAAAAACTTACAAATTAATATTCCGCGGATCGAATTATTTTATAATTTTAATTTCTTCTCTACTAAAGTTTCTTTACATGTATATATATATACACTCTTCTGTGAGTTAAAAAAAAAAAAAAAAAAAAAAAAAAAAAAAACACGACTGCCCGTTGTAATCTACGAACGTCTTCCTCGCCGCCGCACGCACGCAGCATAGCTGTTGCAAGCGAACATTAGTAAAAACTTACAAATTAATATTCCGCGGATCGAATTATTTTATAATTTTAATTTCTTCTCTACTAAAGTTTCTTTACATGTATATATATATACACTCTTCTGTGAGTTAAAAAAAAAAAAAAAAAAAAAAAAAAAAAAAAAAAAAAACACGACTGCCCGTTGTAATCTACGAACGTCTTCCTCGCCGCCGCACGCACGCAGCATAGCTGTTGCAAGCGAACATTAGTAAAAACTTACAAATTAATATTCCGCGGATCGAATTATTTTATAATTTTAATTTCTTCTCTACTAAAGTTTCTTTACATGTATATATATATACACTCTTCTGTGTGTTAAAAAAAAAAAAAAAAAAAAAAAAAAAAAAAAAAAACACGACTGCCCGTTGTAATCTACGAACGTCTTCCTCGCCGCCGCACGCACGCAGCATAGCTGTTGCAAGCGAACATTAGTAAAAACTTACAAATTAATATTCCGCGGATCGAATTATTTTATAATTTTAATTTCTTCTCTACTAAAGTTTCTTTACATGTATATATATATACACTCTTCTGTGAGTTAAAAAAAAAAAAAAAAAAAAAAAAAAAAAAAAAAAAAAAAACACGACTGCCCGTTGTAATCTACGAACGTCTTCCTCGCCGCCGCACGCACGCAGCATAGCTGTTGCAAGCGAACATTAGTAAAAACTTACAAATTAATATTCCGCGGATCGAATTATTTTATAATTTTAATTTCTTCTCTACTAAAGTTTCTTTACATGTATATATATATACACTCTTCTGTGAGTTAAAAAAAAAAAAAAAAAAAAAAAACACGACTGCCCGTTGTAATCTACGAACGTCTTCCTCGCCGCCGCACGCACGCAGCATAGCTGTTGCAAGCGAACATTAGTAAAAACTTACAAATTAATATTCCGCGGATCGAATTATTTTATAATTTTAATTTCTTCTCTACTAAAGTTTCTTTACATGTATATATATATACACTCTTCTGTGAGTTAAAAAAAAAAAAAAAAAAAAAAAAAAAAAAAAAAAAAACACGACTGCCCGTTGTAATCTACGAACGTCTTCCTCGCCGCCGCACGCACGCAGCATAGCTGTTGCAAGCGAACATTAGTAAAAACTTACAAATTAATATTCCGCGGATCGAATTATTTTATAATTTTAATTTCTTCTCTACTAAAGTTTCTTTACATGTATATATATATACACTCTTCTGTGAGTTAAAAAAAAAAAAAAAAAAAAAAAAACACGACTGCTCGTTGTAATCTACGAACGTCTTCCTCGCCGCCGCACGCACGCAGCATAGCTGTTGCAAGCGAACATTAGTAAAAACTTACAAATTAATATTCCGCGGATCGAATTATTTTATAATTTTAATTTCTTCTCTACTAAAGTTTCTTTACATGTATATATATATACACTCTTCTGTGAGTTAAAAAAAAAAAAAAAAAAAAAAAAAAAAAAAAAAAACACGACTGCCCGTTGTAATCTACGAACGTCTTCCTCGACGCCGCACGCACGCAGCATAGCTGTTGCAAGCGAACATTAGTAAAAACTTACAAATTAATATTCCGCGGATCGAATTATTTTATAATTTTAATTTCTTCTCTACTAAAGTTTCTTTACATGTATATATATATACACTCTTCTGTGAGTTAAAAAAAAAAAAAAAAAAAAAAAAAAAAAAAAAAAAAAAAAAAACACGACTGCCCGTTGTAATCTACGAACGTCTTCCTCGCCGCCGCACGCACGCAGCATAGCTGTTGCAAGCGAACATTAGTAAAAACTTACAAATTAATATTCCGCGGATCGAATTATTTTATAATTTTAATTTCTTCTCTACTAAAGTTTCTTTACATGTATATATATATACACTCTTCTGTGAGTTAAAAAAAAAAAAAAAAAAAAAAAAAAAAAAAAAAAACACGACTGCCCGTTGTAATCTACGAACGTCTTCCTCGCCGCCGCACGCACGCAGCATAGCTGTTGCAAGCGAACATTAGTAAAAACTTACAAATTAATATTCCGCGGATCGAATTATTTTATAATTTTAATTTCTTCTCTACTAAAGTTTCTTTACATGTATATATATATACACTCTTCTGTGAGTTAAAAAAAAAAAAAAAAAAAAAAAAAAAAAAAAAAAAATCCACCATTTTTTTTTACTTCTATATATATTTAAATAAATAAATATATATTTAAAAAATGGGGAAAATTTTTAAATGTCGCGTACATGTGAGCGCGTACTGTTTAAAGACAAATATTAACTTTGTTTACAAAGACCGCGTAACAATGGAAACGTCAACGTGAAAAATTGTAACCGTTATCAATTCCACTTAATTCGCACCGAACTCTGACTGTCTATTCGTTTCTTAGACGACGTCATTTCTTTTTTGCTCAATTTGACGGAACTCGTGTGTTTACGTGAGGAATTTAATTTTTTTCTCTTACATTTACGTATCACCCTGCAGCGAGTGCAGGTAAGTGCCGCTAGGTGGGGACGTACTGTAACAATAAAACTGTTGATACATTTCAAATATTTTTATCTTTGAAGCCAATTGTTTCCTTTCCCGCGATATTTAAGCATTCGACGGTTGACCTCACTTTCCGATCAGGATTTCAGGCGTTTCGCGGGGACCGCGTGTTTCGACGTATTGCCGCAGAAACATTTAACAATGCTCCCCGTTGATTACAATGGTGTCCGGAATAAAAGACCGTCCCGATCGAGGAATCTTTATCGCTTCTCGGCCTTTTGGCTAAGATCAAAGTGTAGTATCTGTTCTTATCAGCTTAATATCTGATACGTGGTGCATCGCACCACCAGAATATTAAACTCATTTTTGGAAAATGACGGAGTGTTAGGAGCTTGCTCCACATCTGTCACGGGTTGGCCCGGCTTTGCAGTATCGCCGGGATCGGCCCACCTTATTGAAATTCAAACAAAGAAAGAAGTTTAACATTCTGACGTATCAAATATTGAGTTGGAAGGCAGGTAAATTTTGAAATAACTGCGATTTCGCATCCAGTACAGGATTCACCTCTCTCGGCAATCATCTTCTCGCAGGCAGGACCGGGCACCAGCGAGTACAAGTAATTTTCCGGGAGAAGCCGTTGTCCGTGGCCACCAGCTGGACCACGCTCCCTATATATCTTTTGTATTTCGCGAACGTCGTCGTCGCCGCCGCACGCACGCACGCAAGTACGATAGGATAACGCGCCTTTTACGAATATGTATCTGATACATATGTATTCAAAACATCGTACTTTTTCCGCTCATTTCTTTCGGCTCAAAGGAAGTGTAATTAATATTCGTTGTTGACGGAAACTGCGTAGCTATATTGAAAACAGGGGTTCGTTGCCGTTAAAGCCTCTTTTAATTCTGTCACTTTCCCATAAATCTATCTCGGTTTTATTATAATTTAGACGTAAAATACCGACGTCTGGATTTCGATATACATTTATAAACAATGTATGCAATATACGTTTATTCCACCTAGCAGAGCGCCTCTTGGGCGGCCATCGCAAAACACGACTGCCCGTTGTAATCTACGAACGTCTTCCTCGCCGCCGCACGCACGCAGCATAGCTGTTGCAAGCGAACATTAGTAAAAACTTACAAATTAATATTCCGCGGATCGAATTATTTTATAATTTTAATTTCTTCTCTACTAAAGTTTCTTTACATGTATATATATATACACTCTTCTGTGAGTTAAAAAAAAAAAAAAAAAAAAAAAAAAAAAAAAAAAACACGACTGCCCGTTGTAATCTACGAACGTCTTCCTCGCCGCCGCACGCACGCAGCATAGCTGTTGCAAGCGAACATTAGTAAAAACTTACAAATTAATATTCCGCGGATCGAATTATTTTATAATTTTAATTTCTTCTCTACTAAAGTTTCTTTACATGTATATATATATACACTCTTCTGTGAGTTAAAAAAAAAAAAAAAAAAAAAAAAAAAAAAAAAAAAAAAAACACGACTGCCCGTTGTAATCTACGAACGTCTTCCTCGCCACCGCACGCACGCAGCATAGCTGTTGCAAGCGAACATTAGTAAAAACTTACAAATTAATATTCCGCGGATCGAATTATTTTATAATTTTAATTTCTTCTCTACTAAAGTTTCTTTACATGTATATATATATACACTCTTCTGTGAGTTAAAAAAAAAAAAAAAAAAAAAAAAAAAAAAAAAAAACACGACTGCCCGTTGTAATCTACGAACGTCTTCCTCGCCGCCGCACGCACGCAGCATAGCTGTTGCAAGCGAACATTAGTAAAAACTTACAAATTAATATTCCGCGGATCGAATTATTTTATAATTTTAATTTCTTCTCTACTAAAGTTTCTTTACATGTATATATATATACACTCTTCTGTGAGTTAAAAAAAAAAAAAAAAAAAAAAAAAAAAAAAAAAAAAAAAGCCCGTTGTAATCTACGAACGTCTTCCTCGCCGCCGCACGCACGCAGCATAGCTGTTGCAAGCGAACATTAGTAAAAACTTACAAATTAATATTCCGCGGATCGAATTATTTTATAATTTTAATTTCTTCTCTACTAAAGTTTCTTTACATGTATATATATATACACTCTTCTGTGAGTTAAAAAAAAAAAAAAAAAAAAAAAAAAAAAAAAAAAACACGACTGCCCGTTGTAATCTACGAACGTCTTCCTCGCCGCCGCACGCACGCAGCATAGCTGTTGCAAGCGAACATTAGTAAAAACTTACAAATTAATATTCCGCGGATCGAATTATTTTATAATTTTAATTTCTTCTCTACTAAAGTTTCTTTACATGTATATATATATACACTCTTCTGTGAGTTAAAAAAAAAAAAAAAAAAAAAAAAAAAAAAAAAAAAAAAAAAAACACGACTGCCCGTTGTAATCTACGAACGTCTTCCTCGCCGCCGTACGCACGCAGCATAGCTGTTGCAAGCGAACATTAGTAAAAACTTACAAATTAATATTCCGCGGATCGAATTATTTTATAATTTTAATTTCTTCTCTACTAAAGTTTCTTTACATGTATATATATATACACTCTTCTGTGAGTTAAAAAAAAAAAAAAAAAAAAAAAAAAAAAAAAAAAAAAAAACACGACTGCCCGTTGTAATCTACGAACGTCTTCCTCGCCGCCGCACGCACGCAGCATAGCTGTTGCAAGCGAACATTAGTAAAAACTTACAAATTAATATTCCGCGGATCGAATTATTTTATAATTTTAATTTCTTCTCTACTAAAGTTTCTTTACATGTATATATATATACACTCTTCTGTGAGTTAAAAAAAAAAAAAAAAAAAAAAAAAAAAAAAAAAAAAAATCCACCATTTTTTTTTACTTCTATATATATTTAAATAAATAAATATATATTTAAAAAATGGGGAAAATTTTTAAATGTCGCGTACATGTGAGCGCGTACTGTTTAAAGACAAATATTAACTTTGTTTACAAAGACCGCGTAACAATGGAAACGTCAACGTGAAAAATTGTAACCGTTATCAATTCCACTTAATTCGCACCGAACTCTGACTGTCTATTCGTTTCTTAGACGACGTCATTTCTTTTTTGCTCAATTTGACGGAACTCGTGTGTTTACGTGAGGAATTTAATTTTTTTCTCTTACATTTACGTATCACCCTGCAGCGAGTGCAGGTAAGTGCCGCTAGGTGGGGACGTACTGTAACAATAAAACTGTTGATACATTTCAAATATTTTTATCTTTGAAGCCAATTGTTTCCTTTCCCGCGATATTTAAGCATTCGACGGTTGACCTCACTTTCCGATCAGGATTTCAGGCGTTTCGCGGGGACCGCGTGTTTCGACGTATTGCCGCAGAAACATTTAACAATGCTCCCCGTTGATTACAATGGTGTCCGGAATAAAAGACCGTCCCGATCGAGGAATCTTTATCGCTTCTCGGCCTTTTGGCTAAGATCAAAGTGTAGTATCTGTTCTTATCAGCTTAATATCTGATACGTGGTGCATCGCACCACCAGAATATTAAACTCATTTTTGGAAAATGACGGAGTGTTAGGAGCTTGCTCCACATCTGTCACGGGTTGGCCCGGCTTTGCAGTATCGCCGGGATCGGCCCACCTTATTGAAATTCAAACAAAGAAAGAAGTTTAACATTCTGACGTATCAAATATTGAGTTGGAAGGCAGGTAAATTTTGAAATAACTGCGATTTCGCATCCAGTACAGGATTCACCTCTCTCGGCAATCATCTTCTCGCAGGCAGGACCGGGCACCAGCGAGTACAAGTAATTTTCCGGGAGAAGCCGTTGTCCGTGGCCACCAGCTGGACCACGCTCCCTATATATCTTTTGTATTTCGCGAACGTCGTCGTCGCCGCCGCACGCACGCACGCAAGTACGATAGGATAACGCGCCTTTTACGAATATGTATCTGATACATATGTATTCAAAACATCGTACTTTTTCCGCTCATTTCTTTCGGCTCAAAGGAAGTGTAATTAATATTCGTTGTTGACGGAAACTGCGTAGCTATATTGAAAACAGGGGTTCGTTGCCGTTAAAGCCTCTTTTAATTCTGTCACTTTCCCATAAATCTATCTCGGTTTTATTATAATTTAGACGTAAAATACCGACGTATATACACTCTTCTGTGAGTTAAAAAAAAAAAAAAAAAAAAAAAAAAAAAAAAAAAAAAAACACGACTGCCCGTTGTAATCTACGAACGTCTTCCTCGCCGCCGTACGCACGCAGCATAGCTGTTGCAAGCGAACATTAGTAAAAACTTACAAATTAATATTCCGCGGATCGAATTATTTTATAATTTTAATTTCTTCTCTACTAAAGTTTCTTTACATGTATATATATATACACTCTTCTGTGAGTTAAAAAAAAAAAAAAAAAAAAAAAAAAAAAAAAAAAAAAAAAAAACACGACTGCCCGTTGTAATCTACGAACGTCTTCCTCGCCGCCGCACGCACGCAGCATAGCTGTTGCAAGCGAACATTAGTAAAAACTTACAAATTAATATTCCGCGGATCGAATTATTTTATAATTTTAATTTCTTCTCTACTAAAGTTTCTTTACATGTATATATATATACACTCTTCTGTGAGTTAAAAAAAAAAAAAAAAAAAAAAAAAAAAAAAAAAAAAAACACGACTGCCCGTTGTAATCTACGAACGTCTTCCTCGCCGCCGCACGCACGCAGCATAGCTGTTGCAAGCGAACATTAGTAAAAACTTACAAATTAATATTCCGCGGATCGAATTATTTTATAATTTTAATTTCTTCTCTACTAAAGTTTCTTTACATGTATATATATATACACTCTTCTGTGAGTTAAAAAAAAAAAAAAAAAAAAAAAAAAAAAAAAAAAAAAAAACACGACTGCCCGTTGTAATCTACGAACGTCTTCCTCGCCGCCGCACGCACGCAGCATAGCTGTTGCAAGCGAACATTAGTAAAAACTTACAAATTAATATTCCGCGGATCGAATTATTTTATAATTTTAATTTCTTCTCTACTAAAGTTTCTTTACATGTATATATATATACACTCTTCTGTGAGTTAAAAAAAAAAAAAAAAAAAAAAAAAAAAAAAAAAAAAAAACACGACTGCCCGTTGTAATCTACGAACGTCTTCCTCGCCGCCGCACGCACGCAGCATAGCTGTTGCAAGCGAACATTAGTAAAAACTTACAAATTAATATTCCGCGGATCGAATTATTTTATAATTTTAATTTCTTCTCTACTAAAGTTTCTTTACATGTATATATATATACACTCTTCTGTGAGTTAAAAAAAAAAAAAAAAAAAAAAAAAAAAAAAAAAAAAAAACACGACTGCCCGTTGTAATCTACGAACGTCTTCCTCGCCGCCGCACGCACGCAGCATAGCTGTTGCAAGCGAACATTAGTAAAAACTTACAAATTAATATTCCGCGGATCGAATTATTTTATAATTTTAATTTCTTCTCTACTAAAGTTTCTTTACATGTATATATATATACACTCTTCTGTGAGTTAAAAAAAAAAAAAAAAAAAAAAAAAAAAAAAAAAAAAAACACGACTGCCCGTTGTAATCTACGAACGTCTTCCTCGCCGCCGCACGCACGCAGCATAGCTGTTGCAAGCGAACATTAGTAAAAACTTACAAATTAATATTCCGCGGATCGAATTATTTTATAATTTTAATTTCTTCTCTACTAAAGTTTCTTTACATGTATATATATATACACTCTTCTGTGAGTTAAAAAAAAAAAAAAAAAAAAAAAAAAAAAAAAAAAAAAACACGACTGCCCGTTGTAATCTACGAACGTCTTCCTCGCCGCCGCACGCACGCAGCATAGCTGTTGCAAGCGAACATTAGTAAAAACTTACAAATTAATATTCCGCGGATCGAATTATTTTATAATTTTAATTTCTTCTCTACTAAAGTTTCTTTACATGTATATATATATACACTCTTCTGTGAGTTAAAAAAAAAAAAAAAAAAAAAAAAAAAAAAAAAAAAAAACACGACTGCCCGTTGTAATCTACGAACGTCTTCCTCGCCGCCGCACGCACGCAGCATAGCTGTTGCAAGCGAACATTAGTAAAAACTTACAAATTAATATTCCGCGGATCGAATTATTTTATAATTTTAATTTCTTCTCTACTAAAGTTTCTTTACATGTATATATATATACACTCTTCTGTGAGTTAAAAAAAAAAAAAAAAAAAAAAAAAAAAAAAAAAACACGACTGCCCGTTGTAATCTACGAACGTCTTCCTCGCCGCCGCACGCACGCAGCATAGCTGTTGCAAGCGAACATTAGTAAAAACTTACAAATTAATATTCCGCGGATCGAATTATTTTATAATTTTAATTTCTTCTCTACTAAAGTTTCTTTACATGTATATATATATACACTCTTCTGTGAGTTAAAAAAAAAAAAAAAAAAAAAAAAAAAAAAAAAAAAACACGACTGCCCGTTGTAATCTACGAACGTCTTCCTCGCCGCCGCACGCACGCAGCATAGCTGTTGCAAGCGAACATTAGTAAAAACTTACAAATTAATATTCCGCGGATCGAATTATTTTATAATTTTAATTTCTTCTCTACTAAAGTTTCTTTACATGTATATATATATACACTCTTCTGTGAGTTAAAAAAAAAAAAAAAAAAAAAAAAAAAAAAAAAAAAAACACGACTGCCCGTTGTAATCTACGAACGTCTTCCTCGCCGCCGCACGCACGCAGCATAGCTGTTGCAAGCGAACATTAGTAAAAACTTACAAATTAATATTCCGCGGATCGAATTATTTTATAATTTTAATTTCTTCTCTACTAAAGTTTCTTTACATGTATATATATATACACTCTTCTGTGAGTTAAAAAAAAAAAAAAAAAAAAAAAAAAAAAAAAAAAAAAACACGACTGCCCGTTGTAATCTACGAACGTCTTCCTCGCCGCCGCACGCACGCAGCATAGCTGTTGCAAGCGAACATTAGTAAAAACTTACAAATTAATATTCCGCGGATCGAATTATTTTATAATTTTAATTTCTTCTCTACTAAAGTTTCT
Source organism: Zhengitettix transpicula (assembly GCA_037074705.1). Taxonomy (NCBI): domain Eukaryota; kingdom Metazoa; phylum Arthropoda; class Insecta; order Orthoptera; family Tetrigidae; genus Zhengitettix; species Zhengitettix transpicula. Next base: position 420,271 of record JAYJMR010000018.1, read on the forward strand.
TTACATGTATATATATATACACTCTTCTGTGAGTTAAAAAAAAAAAAAAAAAAAAAAAAAAAAAAAAAAAAAAACACGACTGCCCGTTGTAATCTACGAACGTCTTCCTCGCCGCCGCACGCACGCAGCATAGCTGTTGCAAGCGAACATTAGTAAAAACTTACAAATTAATATTCCGCGGATCGAATTATTTTATAATTTTAATTTCTTCTCTACTAAAGTTTCTTTACATGTATATATATATACACTCTTCTGTGAGTTAAAAAAAAAAAAAAAAAAAAAAAAAAAAAAAAAAAAAAACACGACTGCCCGTTGTAATCTACGAACGTCTTCCTCGCCGCCGCACGCACGCAGCATAGCTGTTGCAAGCGAACATTAGTAAAAACTTACAAATTAATATTCCGCGGATCGAATTATTTTATAATTTTAATTTCTTCTCTACTAAAGTTTCTTTACATGTATATATATATACACTCTTCTGTGAGTTAAAAAAAAAAAAAAAAAAAAAAAAAAAAAAAAAAAAAAACACGACTGCCCGTTGTAATCTACGAACGTCTTCCTCGCCGCCGCACGCACGCAGCATAGCTGTTGCAAGCGAACATTAGTAAAAACTTACAAATTAATATTCCGCGGATCGAATTATTTTATAATTTTAATTTCTTCTCTACTAAAGTTTCTTTACATGTATATATATATACACTCTTCTGTGAGTTAAAAAAAAAAAAAAAAAAAAAAAAAAAAAAAAAAAAAACACGACTGCCCGTTGTAATCTACGAACGTCTTCCTCGCCGCCGCACGCACGCAGCATAGCTGTTGCAAGCGAACATTAGTAAAAACTTACAAATTAATATTCCGCGGATCGAATTATTTTATAATTTTAATTTCTTCTCTACTAAAGTTTCTTTACATGTATATATATATACACTCTTCTGTGAGTTAAAAAAAAAAAAAAAAAAAAAAAAAAAAAAAAAAAAAAACACGACTGCCCGTTGTAATCTACGAACGTCTTCCTCGCCGCCGCACGCACGCAGCATAGCTGTTGCAAGCGAACATTAGTAAAAACTTACAAATTAATATTCCGCGGATCGAATTATTTTATAATTTTAATTTCTTCTCTACTAAAGTTTCTTTACATGTATATATATATACACTCTTCTGTGAGTTAAAAAAAAAAAAAAAAAAAAAAAAAAAAAAAAAAAAAACACGACTGCCCGTTGTAATCTACGAACGTCTTCCTCGCCGCCGCACGCACGCAGCATAGCTGTTGCAAGCGAACATTAGTAAAAACTTACAAATTAATATTCCGCGGATCGAATTATTTTATAATTTTAATTTCTTCTCTACTAAAGTTTCTTTACATGTATATATATATACACTCTTCTGTGAGTTAAAAAAAAAAAAAAAAAAAAAAAAAAAAAAAAAAAAAAACACGACTGCCCGTTGTAATCTACGAACGTCTTCCTCGCCGCCGCACGCACGCAGCATAGCTGTTGCAAGCGAACATTAGTAAAAACTTACAAATTAATATTCCGCGGATCGAATTATTTTATAATTTTAATTTCTTCTCTACTAAAGTTTCTTTACATGTATATATATATACACTCTTCTGTGAGTTAAAAAAAAAAAAAAAAAAAAAAAAAAAAAAAAAAAAAAACACGACTGCCCGTTGTAATCTACGAACGTCTTCCTCGCCGCCGCACGCACGCAGCATAGCTGTTGCAAGCGAACATTAGTAAAAACTTACAAATTAATATTCCGCGGATCGAATTATTTTATAATTTTAATTTCTTCTCTACTAAAGTTTCTTTACATGTATATATATATACACTCTTCTGTGAGTTAAAAAAAAAAAAAAAAAAAAAAAAAAAAAAAAAAAAAAACACGACTGCCCGTTGTAATCTACGAACGTCTTCCTCGCCGCCGCACGCACGCAGCATAGCTGTTGCAAGCGAACATTAGTAAAAACTTACAAATTAATATTCCGCGGATCGAATTATTTTATAATTTTAATTTCTTCTCTACTAAAGTTTCTTTACATGTATATATATATACACTCTTCTGTGAGTTAAAAAAAAAAAAAAAAAAAAAAAAAAAAAAAAAAAAAACACGACTGCCCGTTGTAATCTACGAACGTCTTCCTCGCCGCCGCACGCACGCAGCATAGCTGTTGCAAGCGAACATTAGTAAAAACTTACAAATTAATATTCCGCGGATCGAATTATTTTATAATTTTAATTTCTTCTCTACTAAAGTTTCTTTACATGTATATATATATACACTCTTCTGTGAGTTAAAAAAAAAAAAAAAAAAAAAAAAAAAAAAAAAAAAAACACGACTGCCCGTTGTAATCTACGAACGTCTTCCTCGCCGCCGCACGCACGCAGCATAGCTGTTGCAAGCGAACATTAGTAAAAACTTACAAATTAATATTCCGCGGATCGAATTATTTTATAATTTTAATTTCTTCTCTACTAAAGTTTCTTTACATGTATATATATATACACTCTTCTGTGAGTTAAAAAAAAAAAAAAAAAAAAAAAAAAAAAAAAAAAAAAACACGACTGCCCGTTGTAATCTACGAACGTCTTCCTCGCCGCCGCACGCACGCAGCATAGCTGTTGCAAGCGAACATTAGTAAAAACTTACAAATTAATATTCCGCGGATCGAATTATTTTATAATTTTAATTTCTTCTCTACTAAAGTTTCTTTACATGTATATATATATACACTCTTCTGTGAGTTAAAAAAAAAAAAAAAAAAAAAAAAAAAAAAAAAAAAAACACGACTGCCCGTTGTAATCTACGAACGTCTTCCTCGCCGCCGCACGCACGCAGCATAGCTGTTGCAAGCGAACATTAGTAAAAACTTACAAATTAATATTCCGCGGATCGAATTATTTTATAATTTTAATTTCTTCTCTACTAAAGTTTCTTTACATGTATATATATATACACTCTTCTGTGAGTTAAAAAAAAAAAAAAAAAAAAAAAAAAAAAAAAAAAAAACACGACTGCCCGTTGTAATCTACGAACGTCTTCCTCGCCGCCGCACGCACGCAGCATAGCTGTTGCAAGCGAACATTAGTAAAAACTTACAAATTAATATTCCGCGGATCGAATTATTTTATAATTTTAATTTCTTCTCTACTAAAGTTTCTTTACATGTATATATATATACACTCTTCTGTGAGTTAAAAAAAAAAAAAAAAAAAAAAAAAAAAAAAAAAAAAACACGACTGCCCGTTGTAATCTACGAACGTCTTCCTCGCCGCCGCACGCACGCAGCATAGCTGTTGCAAGCGAACATTAGTAAAAACTTACAAATTAATATTCCGCGGATCGAATTATTTTATAATTTTAATTTCTTCTCTACTAAAGTTTCTTTACATGTATATATATATACACTCTTCTGTGAGTTAAAAAAAAAAAAAAAAAAAAAAAAAAAAAAAAAAAAAACACGACTGCCCGTTGTAATCTACGAACGTCTTCCTCGCCGCCGCACGCACGCAGCATAGCTGTTGCAAGCGAACATTAGTAAAAACTTACAAATTAATATTCCGCGGATCGAATTATTTTATAATTTTAATTTCTTCTCTACTAAAGTTTCTTTACATGTATATATATATACACTCTTCTGTGAGTTAAAAAAAAAAAAAAAAAAAAAAAAAAAAAAAAAAAAAACACGACTGCCCGTTGTAATCTACGAACGTCTTCCTCGCCGCCGCACGCACGCAGCATAGCTGTTGCAAGCGAACATTAGTAAAAACTTACAAATTAATATTCCGCGGATCGAATTATTTTATAATTTTAATTTCTTCTCTACTAAAGTTTCTTTACATGTATATATATATACACTCTTCTGTGAGTTAAAAAAAAAAAAAAAAAAAAAAAAAAAAAAAAAAAAAAACACGACTGCCCGTTGTAATCTACGAACGTCTTCCTCGCCGCCGCACGCACGCAGCATAGCTGTTGCAAGCGAACATTAGTAAAAACTTACAAATTAATATTCCGCGGATCGAATTATTTTATAATTTTAATTTCTTCTCTACTAAAGTTTCTTTACATGTATATATATATACACTCTTCTGTGAGTTAAAAAAAAAAAAAAAAAAAAAAAAAAAAAAACGTTGTAATCTACGAACGTCTTCCTCGCCGCCGCACGCACGCAGCATATCTGTTGCAAGCGAACATTAGTAAAAACTTACAAATTAATATTCCGCGGATCGAATTATTTTATAATTTTAATTTCTTCTCTACTAAAGTTTCTTTACATGTATATATATATACACTCTTCTGTGAGTTAAAAAAAAAAAAAAAAAAAAAAAAAAAAAAAAAAAAAAAACACGACTGCCCGTTGTAATCTACGAACGTCTTCCTCGCCGCCGCACGCACGCAGCATAGCTGTTGCAAGCGAACATTAGTAAAAACTTACAAATTAATATTCCGCGGATCGAATTATTTTATAATTTTAATTTCTTCTCTACTAAAGTTTCTTTACATGTATATATATATACACTCTTCTGTGAGTTAAAAAAAAAAAAAAAAAAAAAAAAAAAAAAAAAAAAAAAAAAACACGACTGCCCGTTGTAATCTACGAACGTCTTCCTCGCCGCCGCACGCACGCAGCATAGCTGTTGCAAGCGAACATTAGTAAAAACTTACAAATTAATATTCCGCGGATCGAATTATTTTATAATTTTAATTTCTTCTCTACTAAAGTTTCTTTACATGTATATATATATACACTCTTCTGTGAGTTAAAAAAAAAAAAAAAAAAAAAAAAAAAAAAAAAAAAAAAAAAACACGACTGCCCGTTGTAATCTACGAACGTCTTCCTCGCCGCCGCACGCACGCAGCATAGCTGTTGCAAGCGAACATTAGTAAAAACTTACAAATTAATATTCCGCGGATCGAATTATTTTATAATTTTAATTTCTTCTCTACTAAAGTTTCTTTACATGTATATATATATACACTCTTCTGTGAGTTAAAAAAAAAAAAAAAAAAAAAAAAAAAAAAAAAAAAAAAAACACGACTGCCCGTTGTAATCTACGAACGTCTTCCTCGCCGCCGCACGCACGCAGCATAGCTGTTGCAAGCGAACATTAGTAAAAACTTACAAATTAATATTCCGCGGATCGAATTATTTTATAATTTTAATTTCTTCTCTACTAAAGTTTCTTTACATGTATATATATATACACTCTTCTGTGAGTTAAAAAAAAAAAAAAAAAAAAAAAAAAAAAAAAAAAAAAACACGACTGCCCGTTGTAATCTACGAACGTCTTCCTCGCCGCCGCACGCACGCAGCATAGCTGTTGCAAGCGAACATTAGTAAAAACTTACAAATTAATATTCCGCGGATCGAATTATTTTATAATTTTAATTTCTTCTCTACTAAAGTTTCTTTACATGTATATATATATACACTCTTCTGTGAGTTAAAAAAAAAAAAAAAAAAAAAAAAAAAAAAAAAAAAAACACGACTGCCCGTTGTAATCTACGAACGTCTTCCTCGCCGCCGCACGCACGCAGCATAGCTGTTGCAAGCGAACATTAGTAAAAACTTACAAATTAATATTCCGCGGATCGAATTATTTTATAATTTTAATTTCTTCTCTACTAAAGTTTCTTTACATGTATATATATATACACTCTTCTGTGAGTTAAAAAAAAAAAAAAAAAAAAAAAAAAAAAAAAAAAAAAAAAACACGACTGCCCGTTGTAATCTACGAACGTCTTCCTCGCCGCCGCACGCACGCAGCATAGCTGTTGCAAGCGAACATTAGTAAAAACTTACAAATTAATATTCCGCGGATCGAATTATTTTATAATTTTAATTTCTTCTCTACTAAAGTTTCTTTACATGTATATATATATACACTCTTCTGTGAGTTAAAAAAAAAAAAAAAAAAAAAAAAAAAAAAAAAAAACACGACTGCCCGTTGTAATCTACGAACGTCTTCCTCGCCGCCGCACGCACGCAGCATAGCTGTTGCAAGCGAACATTAGTAAAAACTTACAAATTAATATTCCGCGGATCGAATTATTTTATAATTTTAATTTCTTCTCTACTAAAGTTTCTTTACATGTATATATATATACACTCTTCTGTGAGTTAAAAAAAAAAAAAAAAAAAAAAAAAAAAAAAAAAAAAAAAAAACACGACTGCCCGTTGTAATCTACGAACGTCTTCCTCGCCGCCGCACGCACGCAGCATAGCTGTTGCAAGCGAACATTAGTAAAAACTTACAAATTAATATTCCGCGGATCGAATTATTTTATAATTTTAATTTCTTCTCTACTAAAGTTTCTTTACATGTATATATATATACACTCTTCTGTGAGTTAAAAAAAAAAAAAAAAAAAAAAAAAAAAAAAAAAAACACGACTGCCCGTTGTAATCTACGAACGTCTTCCTCGCCGCCGCACGCACGCAGCATAGCTGTTGCAAGCGAACATTAGTAAAAACTTACAAATTAATATTCCGCGGATCGAATTATTTTATAATTTTAATTTCTTCTCTACTAAAGTTTCTTTACATGTATATATATATACACTCTTCTGTGAGTTAAAAAAAAAAAAAAAAAAAAAAAAAAAAAAAAAAAAAAAACACGACTGCCCGTTGTAATCTACGAACGTCTTCCTCGCCGCCGTACGCACGCAGCATAGCTGTTGCAAGCGAACATTAGTAAAAACTTACAAATTAATATTCCGCGGATCGAATTATTTTATAATTTTAATTTCTTCTCTACTAAAGTTTCTTTACATGTATATATATATACACTCTTCTGTGAGTTAAAAAAAAAAAAAAAAAAAAAAAAAAAAAAAAAAAAAAAAAAAAACACGACTGCCCGTTGTAATCTACGAACGTCTTCCTCGCCGCCGCACGCACGCAGCATAGCTGTTGCAAGCGAACATTAGTAAAAACTTACAAATTAATATTCCGCGGATCGAATTATTTTATAATTTTAATTTCTTCTCTACTAAAGTTTCTTTACATGTATATATATATACACTCTTCTGTGAGTTAAAAAAAAAAAAAAAAAAAAAAAAACACGACTGCCCGTTGTAATCTACGAACGTCTTCCTCGCCGCCGCACGCACGCAGCATAGCTGTTGCAAGCGAACATTAGTAAAAACTTACAAATTAATATTCCGCGGATCGAATTATTTTATAATTTTAATTTCTTCTCTACTAAAGTTTCTTTACATGTATATATATATACACTCTTCTGTGAGTTAAAAAAAAAAAAAAAAAAAAAAAAAAAAAAAAAAAAAACACGACTGCCCGTTGTAATCTACGAACGTCTTCCTCGCCGCCGCACGCACGCAGCATAGCTGTTGCAAGCGAACATTAGTAAAAACTTACAAATTAATATTCCGCGGATCGAATTATTTTATAATTTTAATTTCTTCTCTACTAAAGTTTCTTTACATGTATATATATATACACTCTTCTGTGAGTTAAAAAAAAAAAAAAAAAAAAAAAAAAAAAAAAAAAAAAAAAACACGACTGCCCGTTGTAATCTACGAACGTCTTCCTCGCCGCCGCACGCACGCAGCATAGCTGTTGCAAGCGAACATTAGTAAAAACTTACAAATTAATATTCCGCGGATCGAATTATTTTATAATTTTAATTTCTTCTCTACTAAAGTTTCTTTACATGTATATATATATACACTCTTCTGTGAGTTAAAAAAAAAAAAAAAAAAAAAAAAAAAAAAAAAAAAAAAAACACGACTGCCCGTTGTAATCTACGAACGTCTTCCTCGCCGCCGCACGCACGCAGCATAGCTGTTGCAAGCGAACATTAGTAAAAACTTACAAATTAATATTCCGCGGATCGAATTATTTTATAATTTTAATTTCTTCTCTACTAAAGTTTCTTTACATGTATATATATATACACTCTTCTGTGAGTTAAAAAAAAAAAAAAAAAAAAAAAAAAAAAAAAAAAACACGACTGCCCGTTGTAATCTACGAACGTCTTCCTCGCCGCCGCACGCACGCAGCATAGCTGTTGCAAGCGAACATTAGTAAAAACTTACAAATTAATATTCCGCGGATCGAATTATTTTATAATTTTAATTTCTTCTCTACTAAAGTTTCTTTACATGTATATATATATACACTCTTCTGTGAGTTAAAAAAAAAAAAAAAAAAAAAAAAAAAAAAAAAAAAAAAAACACGACTGCCCGTTGTAATCTACGAACGTCTTCCTCGCCGCCGCACGCACGCAGCATAGCTGTTGCAAGCGAACATTAGTAAAAACTTACAAATTAATATTCCGCGGATCGAATTATTTTATAATTTTAATTTCTTCTCTACTAAAGTTTCTTTACATGTATATATATATACACTCTTCTGTGAGTTAAAAAAAAAAAAAAAAAAAAAAAAAAAAAAAAAAAAAACACGACTGCCCGTTGTAATCTACGAACGTCTTCCTCGCCGCCGCACGCACGCAGCATAGCTGTTGCAAGCGAACATTAGTAAAAACTTACAAATTAATATTCCGCGGATCGAATTATTTTATAATTTTAATTTCTTCTCTACTAAAGTTTCTTTACATGTATATATATATACACTCTTCTGTGAGTTAAAAAAAAAAAAAAAAAAAAAAAAAAAAAAAAAAAAACACGACTGCCCGTTGTAATCTACGAACGTCTTCCTCGCCGCCGCACGCACGCAGCATAGCTGTTGCAAGCGAACATTAGTAAAAACTTACAAATTAATATTCCGCGGATCGAATTATTTTATAATTTTAATTTCTTCTCTACTAAAGTTTCTTTACATGTATATATATATACACTCTTCTGTGAGTTAAAAAAAAAAAAAAAAAAAAAAAAAAAAAAAAAAAAAAAAAAAACACGACTGCCCGTTGTAATCTACGAACGTCTTCCTCGCCGCCGCACGCACGCAGCATAGCTGTTGCAAGCGAACATTAGTAAAAACTTACAAATTAATATTCCGCGGATCGAATTATTTTATAATTTTAATTTCTTCTCTACTAAAGTTTCTTTACATGTATATATATATACACTCTTCTGTGAGTTAAAAAAAAAAAAAAAAAAAAAAAAAAAAAAAAAAAAAAAAACACGACTGCCCGTTGTAATCTACGAACGTCTTCCTCGCCGCCGCACGCACGCAGCATAGCTGTTGCAAGCGAACATTAGTAAAAACTTACAAATTAATATTCCGCGGATCGAATTATTTTATAATTTTAATTTCTTCTCTACTAAAGTTTCTTTACATGTATATATATATACACTCTTCTGTGAGTTAAAAAAAAAAAAAAAAAAAAAAAAAAAAAAAAAAAAAAAAAAAACACGACTGCCCGTTGTAATCTACGAACGTCTTCCTCGCCGCCGCACGCACGCAGCATAGCTGTTGCAAGCGAACATTAGTAAAAACTTACAAATTAATATTCCGCGGATCGAATTATTTTATAATTTTAATTTCTTCTCTACTAAAGTTTCTTTACATGTATATATATATACACTCTTCTGTGAGTTAAAAAAAAAAAAAAAAAAAAAAAAAAAAAAAAAAAAAAAAACACGACTGCCCGTTGTAATCTACGAACGTCTTCCTCGCCGCCGCACGCACGCAGCATAGCTGTTGCAAGCGAACATTAGTAAAAACTTACAAATTAATATTCCGCGGATCGAATTATTTTATAATTTTAATTTCTTCTCTACTAAAGTTTCTTTACATGTATATATATATACACTCTTCTGTGAGTTAAAAAAAAAAAAAAAAAAAAAAAAAAAAAAAAAAAAAAAAAAAAACACGACTGCCCGTTGTAATCTACGAACGTCTTCCTCGCCGCCGCACGCACGCAGCATAGCTGTTGCAAGCGAACATTAGTAAAAACTTACAAATTAATATTCCGCGGATCGAATTATTTTATAATTTTAATTTCTTCTCTACTAAAGTTTCTTTACATGTATATATATATACACTCTTCTGTGAGTTAAAAAAAAAAAAAAAAAAAAAAAAAAAAAAAAAAAAAACACGACTGCCCGTTGTAATCTACGAACGTCTTCCTCGCCGCCGCACGCACGCAGCATAGCTGTTGCAAGCGAACATTAGTAAAAACTTACAAATTAATATTCCGCGGATCGAATTATTTTATAATTTTAATTTCTTCTCTACTAAAGTTTCTTTACATTCATATATATATATACACTCTTCTGTGAGTTAAAAAAAAAAAAAAAAAAAAAAAAAAAAAAAAAAAAAAACACGACTGCCCGTTGTAATCTACGAACGTCTTCCTCGCCGCCGCACGCACGCAGCAAAGCTGTTGCAAGCGAACATTAGTAAAAACTTACAAATTAATATTCCGCGGATCGAATTATTTTATAATTTTAATTTCTTCTCTACTAAAGTTTCTTTACATGTATATATATATACACTCTTCTGTGAGTTAAAAAAAAAAAAAAAAAAAAAAAAAACACGACTGCCCGTTGTAATCTACGAACGTCTTCCTCGCCGCCGCACGCACGCAGCATAGCTGTTGCAAGCGAACATTAGTAAAAACTTACAAATTAATATTCCGCGGATCGAATTATTTTATAATTTTAATTTCTTCTCTACTAAAGTTTCTTTACATGTATATATATATACACTCTTCTGTGAGTTAAAAAAAAAAAAAAAAAAAAAAAAAAAAAAAAAAAAAAAAAAAAACACGACTGCCCGTTGTAATCTACGAACGTCTTCCTCGCCGCCGCACGCACGCAGCATAGCTGTTGCAAGCGAACATTAGTAAAAACTTACAAATTAATATTCCGCGGATCGAATTATTTTATAATTTTAATTTCTTCTCTACTAAAGTTTCTTTACATGTATATATATATACACTCTTCTGTGAGTTAAAAAAAAAAAAAAAAAAAAAAAAAAAAAAAAAAAACACGACTGCCCGTTGTAATCTACGAACGTCTTCCTCGCCGCCGCACGCACGCAGCATAGCTGTTGCAAGCGAACATTAGTAAAAACTTACAAATTAATATTCCGCGGATCGAATTATTTTATAATTTTAATTTCTTCTCTACTAAAGTTTCTTTACATGTATATATATATACACTCTTCTGTGAGTTAAAAAAAAAAAAAAAAAAAAAAAAAAAAAAAAAAAAAAAAAACACGACTGCCCGTTGTAATCTACGAACGTCTTCCTCGCCGCCGCACGCACGCAGCATAGCTGTTGCAAGCGAACATTAGTAAAAACTTACAAATTAATATTCCGCGGATCGAATTATTTTATAATTTTAATTTCTTCTCTACTAAAGTTTCTTTACATGTATATATATATACACTCTTCTGTGAGTTAAAAAAAAAAAAAAAAAAAAAAAAAAAAAAAAAAAAAAAAAAAACACGACTGCCCGTTGTAATCTACGAACGTCTTCCTCGCCGCCGCACGCACGCAGCATAGCTGTTGCAAGCGAACATTAGTAAAAACTTACAAATTAATATTCCGCGGATCGAATTATTTTATAATTTTAATTTCTTCTCTACTAAAGTTTCTTTACATGTATATATATATACACTCTTCTGTGAGTTAAAAAAAAAAAAAAAAAAAAAAAAAAAAAAAAAAAAAAAAAAACACGACTGCCCGTTGTAATCTACGAACGTCTTCCTCGCCGCCGCACGCACGCAGCATAGCTGTTGCAAGCGAACATTAGTAAAAACTTACAAATTAATATTCCGCGGATCGAATTATTTTATAATTTTAATTTCTTCTCTACTAAAGTTTCTTTACATGTATATATATATACACTCTTCTGTGAGTTAAAAAAAAAAAAAAAAAAAAAAAAAAAAAAAAAAAAAAAAACACGACTGCCCGTTGTAATCTACGAACGTCTTCCTCGCCGCCGCACGCACGCAGCATAGCTGTTGCAAGCGAACATTAGTAAAAACTTACAAATTAATATTCCGCGGATCGAATTATTTTATAATTTTAATTTCTTCTCTACTAAAGTTTCTTTACATGTATATATATATACACTCTTCTGTGAGTTAAAAAAAAAAAAAAAAAAAAAAAAAAAAAAAAAAAAAAAAAAAACACGACTGCCCGTTGTAATCTACGAACGTCTTCCTCGCCGCCGCACGCACGCAGCATAGCTGTTGCAAGCGAACATTAGTAAAAACTTACAAATTAATATTCCGCGGATCGAATTATTTTATAATTTTAATTTCTTCTCTACTAAAGTTTCTTTACATGTATATATATATATACACTCTTCTGTGAGTTAAAAAAAAAAAAAAAAAAAAAAAAAAAAAAAAAAAAAAACACGACTGCCCGTTGTAATCTACGAACGTCTTCCTCGCCGCCGCACGCACGCAGCATAGCTGTTGCAAGCGAACATTAGTAAAAACTTACAAATTAATATTCCGCGGATCGAATTATTTTATAATTTTAATTTCTTCTCTACTAAAGTTTCTTTACATGTATATATATATACACTCTTCTGTGAGTTAAAAAAAAAAAAAAAAAAAAAAAAAAAAAAAAAAAAAAAACACGACTGCCCGTTGTAATCTACGAACGTCTTCCTCGCCGCCGCACGCACGCAGCATAGCTGTTGCAAGCGAACATTAGTAAAAACTTACAAATTAATATTCCGCGGATCGAATTATTTTATAATTTTAATTTCTTCTCTACTAAAGTTTCTTTACATGTATATATATATACACTCTTCTGTGAGTTAAAAAAAAAAAAAAAAAAAAAAAAAAAAAAAAAAAAAAAAACACGACTGCCCGTTGTAATCTACGAACGTCTTCCTCGCCGCCGCACGCACGCAGCATAGCTGTTGCAAGCGAACATTAGTAAAAACTTACAAATTAATATTCCGCGGATCGAATTATTTTATAATTTTAATTTCTTCTCTACTAAAGTTTCTTTACATGTATATATATACACTCTTCTGTGAGTTAAAAAAAAAAAAAAAAAAAAAAAAAAAAAAAAAAACACGACTGCCCGTTGTAATCTACGAACGTCTTCCTCGCCGCCGCACGCACGCAGCATAGCTGTTGCAAGCGAACATTAGTAAAAACTTACAAATTAATATTCCGCGGATCGAATTATTTTATAATTTTAATTTCTTCTCTACTAAAGTTTCTTTACATGTATATATATATACACTCTTCTGTGAGTTAAAAAAAAAAAAAAAAAAAAAAAACACGACTGCCCGTTGTAATCTACGAACGTCTTCCTCGCCGCCGCACGCACGCAGCATAGCTGTTGCAAGCGAACATTAGTAAAAACTTACAAATTAATATTCCGCGGATCGAATTATTTTATAATTTTAATTTCTTCTCTACTAAAGTTTCTTTACATGTATATATATATACACTCTTCTGTGAGTTAAAAAAAAAAAAAAAAAAAAAAAAAAAAAAAAAAAACACGACTGCCCGTTGTAATCTACGAACGTCTTCCTCGCCGCCGCACGCACGCAGCATAGCTGTTGCAAGCGAACATTAGTAAAAACTTACAAATTAATATTCCGCGGATCGAATTATTTTATAATTTTAATTTCTTCTCTACTAAAGTTTCTTTACATGTATATATATATACACTCTTCTGTGAGTTAAAAAAAAAAAAAAAAAAAAAAAAAAAAAAAAAAAAAAAAAAAACACGACTGCCCGTTGTAATCTACGAACGTCTTCCTCGCCGCCGCACGCACGCAGCATAGCTGTTGCAAGCGAACATTAGTAAAAACTTACAAATTAATATTCCGCGGATCGAATTATTTTATAATTTTAATTTCTTCTCTACTAAAGTTTCTTTACATGTATATATATATACACTCTTCTGTGAGTTAAAAAAAAAAAAAAAAAAAAAAAAAAAAAAAAAAAAAAACACGACTGCCCGTTGTAATCTACGAACGTCTTCCTCGCCGCCGCACGCACGCAGCATAGCTGTTGCAAGCGAACATTAGTAAAAACTTACAAATTAATATTCCGCGGATCGAATTATTTTATAATTTTAATTTCTTCTCTACTAAAGTTTCTTTACATGTATATATATATACACTCTTCTGTGAGTTAAAAAAAAAAAAACACGACTGCCCGTTGTAATCTACGAACGTCTTCCTCGCCGCCGCACGCACGCAGCATAGCTGTTGCAAGCGAACATTAGTAAAAACTTACAAATTAATATTCCGCGGATCGAATTATTTTATAATTTTAATTTCTTCTCTACTAAAGTTTCTTTACATGTATATATATATACACTCTTCTGTGAGTTAAAAAAAAAAAAAAAAAAAAAAAAAAAAAAAAAAAACACGACTGCCCGTTGTAATCTACGAACGTCTTCCTCGCCGCCGCACGCACGCAGCATAGCTGTTGCAAGCGAACATTAGTAAAAACTTACAAATTAATATTCCGCGGATCGAATTATTTTATAATTTTAATTTCTTCTCTACTAAAGTTTCTTTACATGTATATATATATATACACTCTTCTGTGAGTTAAAAAAAAAAAAAAAAAAAAAAAAAAAAAAAAAAAAAAAAACACGACTGCCCGTTGTAATCTACGAACGTCTTCCTCGCCGCCGCACGCACGCAGCATAGCTGTTGCAAGCGAACATTAGTAAAAACTTACAAATTAATATTCCGCGGATCGAATTATTTTATAATTTTAATTTCTTCTCTACTAAAGTTTCTTTACATGTATATATATATACACTCTTCTGTGAGTTAAAAAAAAAAAAAAAAAAAAAAAAAAAAAAAAAAATCCACCATTTTTTTTTACTTCTATATATATTTAAATAAATAAATATATATTTAAAAAATGGGGAAAATTTTTAAATGTCGCGTACATGTGAGCGCGTACTGTTTAAAGACAAATATTAACTTTGTTTACAAAGACCGCGTAACAATGGAAACGTCAACGTGAAAAATTGTAACCGTTATCAATTCCACTTAATTCGCACCGAACTCTGACTGTCTATTCGTTTCTTAGACGACGTCATTTCTTTTTTGCTCAATTTGACGGAACTCGTGTGTTTACGTGAGGAATTTAATTTTTTTCTCTTACATTTACGTATCACCCTGCAGCGAGTGCAGGTAATTGCCGCTAGGTGGGGACGTACTGTAACAATAAAACTGTTGATACATTTCAAATATTTTTATCTTTGAAGCCAATTGTTTCCTTTCCCGCGATATTTAAGCATTCGACGGTTGACCTCACTTTCCGATCAGGATTTCAGGCGTTTCGCGGGGACCGCGTGTTTCGACGTATTGCCGCAGAAACATTTAACAATGCTCCCCGTTGATTACAATGGTGTCCGGAATAAAAGACCGTCCCGATCGAGGAATCTTTATCGCTTCTCGGCCTTTTGGCTAAGATCAAAGTGTAGTTACTTGGTCTTTCCAACTGTTCTGAACATTCGTTGTATCTATATCTATCCCTTTTCATTATCCGTGACACAAGAGAACACATCTGTCTTATAGACAGTGGCGTACTTGTACGAGCTTGAGTGTCGCACTTCCGCAGCAGGAGAGAACACTTTAACCGTTTTTTCGGTTAACGGCGCTCCTAGAGCGAGCTTAACTGCTGCATTTCCTCCACCTTATTAATCCTCGCCAAACCTACCAAATTTCATACCCCTACCACCCACCGTTCTTGAATTATCCCGCCCTAAAATCTTACCTCTCACATTCCCCTTATCCAGGCCGGGCCATATAAGCCCTGCTCCACTCCTCCAGTGTAAGTCGCACCAGAAGTCTAGTGTACTTACTACCCAATAACCTTATCGTTTCTCTTCACTTGTTGTGGCATTTTGCCTCGTTTTGTTGTGACTTTGTACTTTGGCGAATCAGCCAAAAACCACAAAGCTCACGTTTTTCGTTTTTCTTTAAACTTTGTTCCTTGTTTTTTCATTTCGTCTTGTTCCTTGGCGAATTAGCCAAGGCCGACAAGTCTTTGTCACGTAAGCAACTTGAACTCCAGTGTAAGTCACACTGAAAGTCTAGTGTGCTTATTATCCAACAGCCCTATCGTTGCTGTTGACTTGTTGCATTCTGCTTTGCTTGGTTTTATCTTGACTTTGTACTTTGGCGAATCAGCCAAAGATCACAAAGCTCACGACTTTCGTTTTTACATCAACTTTGTCTATTGATTCTTGTTTCGTCTTGTTCCTTGGCGAATCAGCCAAGGCCGACAAGTCATTGTCGCGTAAGCAACTTGCTTTACGCTTTACCCTTTTCCGGCGAGACCAAAGGCTAATAAAGGCCCTGATTGACAATCAGGAAACGCCGTCTGTCTGTGACAGCTCTATTAGCAAGTCCTACCTCTCACGTCCCATCGTGGTCTCTGGGCAATTTCGCTAGTTCACTAGCGATAGATAAGAGAGGAGGGCGAAAACCACAAGTGTCGCGTGGGTGAAACCAGCCCTTCGGGGTCGTACTTGTGGTTGGGGATTTGTCAACCCCAAATCCCTTGAACCCACGTGTCAAACATGGAAGGGACCGGCCAGTCGGCCAGCCCCATCATGAATTCGGATGCCAGGGAAGACCCTGGACCAAACATCCAACCGAAAACCTCGTTTGCGGCAATCGCTGCCAGAAATGCTCTGAACCTCACGCCTACGAGCAATGTAGGATATGATAGGCGGCGCGCTGTAAAGTGCACCCCTACCATCGGAACGCAAATGATCACGGACGAAATTAAGAAAAGCTTCGCCAATAGCCTCAGCCGTAATATAGACGCAACAGTAGCCGATATTACGGCTATGAGACAAGTAAATAACGAGATACATGTTGTCCTGGCCTCACCAACGTTAGTTGATAAATTAATTCGAAAGTCACCATTTTTAGTCGACGAAACAGAATTTAAAGTCACCGCTTTCGTACCCAGAAACACCAAAATATGGATATATAACCCATCCATAATGATAGATGCGGCTACCATTAAAGCCAAACTTGCAGAACATTGCGAAATATTGCACGTTGGCGACATAACTGACAATTTCGGGTTCCAGACGGGGAAAATGTTCGGATACGTGAAAGGGGACAAGATCCCCAGCGCTATATTTATAGGGGCCGTTAAAATCAACATTACTTACCAAGGGATGGAAAGACGGTGCCGCCTATGCCAGGCGCTGGACCACGTTGCAGGAGCCTGCCCTGAGAGGCAGTGTTTTAATTGCAAAAATAAGGGACACGTCAGTGAAGACTGCACAATGGGGTGCAAATGGTGTGGCTCGGCTGACCACCGTGGGAAAGACTGTCCAGCCAACAAAATTGGGATTGAGTCAACGATAAAATTTCCAGAAATAGCCCGCCCCGATAAAAAGCAGAAAAATAAACTACAAATCCCCGCCAATGAGAGGGACGAAGTTGACCCGATGGAGACAGACAAAACCACCACTACCGCCAAAGAAGATGAGAATGGACAAATACTAGAGGAATTGATCGCGGAATTTAAAACACCAACAGCGCCACCAGCCAAGGAGAGAAAAAACGCAAATCCTCCTGAGGAAATGGAAACACAAACAAACATAGTGAGTGACAGCTCCTCGGACGAGAAAGGAAGCGAATCTCAGCCCAAAAGAAAAAGGAGAACGAAAGCTGCGGTGAAAGCAAAAGCCCCGGCAGCACCACAGGACATAAGCAAAAAGCTGAAAAGCGCTGGCCCATCAATGCCAATAATAGAAGACCAATAATGGCAGAACACAACATAGAAGAAATCACGAAAACTTTCTACGAAAGTACAAACTCAATCGCCCGCATAGATGACATCTTACTTATCAGATTTCCGCCCCTAAACCACGCTGAATGCACGGAGGACGGCTGCCAGCGTGTATTTAAGGCCACCAATTGGGCCACGACTAAACAGTCATTAAAAAGACACTTAAACAGAGAGCATAACGTCATGACCACAAAAGACGTTAACATATGCAAGACGTGTGGGAAACAACTTGGACTTAGGCCCACAGCACATACGTGTCCAGGCGCAGTACAGGACACGAACACCACACAAGGAAATCCAACACCACATGAGACAGCAGAATTCCTATGTGATAGATGCCCGCAGTCATTTACCACAAAGAGAGGCCTGCAGAACCACATTGCCGCCCACGCCATGCGATCCCTCACGGAAAGCCGCCAGTCCCACAACCCGCTGCCGACTCACCAGCCACCCCCAGCCCATCACAAGGCCTCCCTTCAAGCGGAGGAACCTAACCCTGAGCCAGCCCCGCCTGACAGTGGAGACGATGATGACGAGGAAGAAGAATTAAGCCAAGTCCAATCATACCGAAGAATACTTAGAACTCTACTATCAGAGGACGCAAGCAACGAAAAATGGTCACTATTCTCGGACGTCCTGGAATCAGTGACCAAAAAAGTACAAGAGGCTGTAAACCTACCGCAGCCCACAAACACGCCAAGGAAAGTGAGACAAGCAGACATAACCGACTGCGAGTTCATCCAAAAATTATACAGGCGAAACAGACGCCGAGCAGTCAGACTCATCCTGGAAGGCGAAGGCCAGAAATGCCCCCTAGAGGCCGAAACAGTTAAGAGGCATTTTAGCGAAACATGGAGCCGGACGTCATGTGACAGCGAGATATTCGCCGACGAACACCCACAGCCGCGAAGCCCGGTAATGACAGGAGGATTTTCAGCCAAAGAAGTGGAAAATAAACTGAAACGATGCGAAAACACCGCCCCAGGAGATGACAGGCTGTCATACAGCCATTGGCGATCGGTCGACCCAGAGGGCAAACTCCTGGCAATAATATTTAACATCTGCGCGAAATACAGGAAAATCCCGCAAGCCTGGAAATCGGCCAGGACTGTATTAATTCACAAAAACGGAAATCCAAACGAAGTCACTAACTACAGGCCTATCTCGCTGCTAAGGACTGTATATAAATTATACGCGGGCCTATTAACCAACAGAATCAAAGCCTGGGTCACGAAGCACGCGGTCCTCTCACATTCGCAGAAAGGGTTCCTCCCGTACGACGGCGTGTTTGAACACCACTATGCCCTAACCAACTACCTGGAAACAGCAAAGAGAACACATTCAGACATCTGCATTGCATGGTTAGACATATGCAATGCATTCGGCACCATCCCCCATGAGGCGATCACTGCTGCTCTTCGGCACGGGCACGCGGGAGAAGAAATCACGGCGATAATTAACGACATCTATACAGACAGCACTACCACCATAGTCCTCGAAGACGGCGAAACGGAACCCATACCTGTCCAATCAGGGGTGAGGCAGGGGTGCCCTCTAAGTGGGATGCTCTTTAACCTAGCGGTAAACCCGCTCCTACAAAAGGCCGAACAAGATCAAAATGCGGCGGCACACGCCGTTCTAGCGTTTGCAGACGACATCTGCCTAATTGCCAAGGACCCCTGCACACTCCAAAACCGGATAAACTCAATAACAACAGCGGCAAAAACAATAAACCTAAAGTTTAACGCCCACAAATGCAGAGCAATGCACTTCAGCGGAGCTAGCCCAGTAGGCTGTCGGGCGACGAATATCACACTGGAAGGAGAAAACATAAGCACAGTCAACTCCCATGAACCAGTTACCTTCCTTGGAAAACCCTTTGGGCACAACATTATATCCGACTGGTCGACACTGCGGAATTACATAGAAACGGCAGAGGCGATTCTAACATCCAGCCTCGCCCCATGGCAACGTCTCGACGCCATAAAATCGTTCTTTTTCCCCATAACCCAATTCGCCCTGAGGACTGGCGCATTAACAAAGGGCGATTGGAAAAAACTAGATAACTACATACGCCCTCTGATAAAACGCACGTTAAACGTTCCGTCCCGCGCCTCAAATCATTACATCTACGGGTCTAGGCAATCCGGCTGCCTGGGAATTCCAGAGTCCGGAATTGATTGTGACATAATGGCGGTCGACGGGGCCTACAAGCTCTTAACATCCCCCGACCCCGTCATTAGGTCACTGGCAATCGAAGACCTCAAGAACACAATAAAAGACAGAACGGGGCAAGATGCAAGCGACCGGACAACAGACTCGTACTTGAACGGAGCACAAGACGGAATATTCAGGGATACAACGAACAAAAGAAAAAACACATGGACCCGGGCGAGAACGGCAACTAGGTTCCTCAAATGTGAATGGGCAACCGGACCTGACATTCGGATCACGATAGAAAACATCGTCCTCTACAGCAGACACAGGAACCTAGTTTGCCGGACCCTCCGGAATGCACACCAAGCGCGACATATAAGAACTCTACATGAGGCCCCACACCAGGGGAAAGTGTGCGAAACCATCGCCCTTAGCCGCACGAGCAGCCACTTTCTCCTAACAGGCAGATACACGAGGTTCGCCGACTGGCGCTTTATTCACCGGGCGAGGCTAGGACTTGTCCCACTAAACGGATACCGGTTTAACGAAGGCCCAAAGACATGCCGGCGCTGTAATATCAGGGATGAAACACTACCGCACGTAACGAACCACTGCCCGGCGCATAACAGAGCTATCCTCCTGCGACACAACGCCATAGTGGAAAGGATCAAAGCAGCAGCAACCGGTAAAATCCGGCTAATCGCTGAAAATAGACCGGTGGCTGAAGGCAGCCTACTACGACCTGACCTCCTTCTAGTTAAACAGCGAACGGCGTTCATCGTAGACGTCACGATTGTGTTCGAAAACCACCCAAGCGCTTTCGACGACGCAAGGGCACGGAAGGAGGAAAGGTACAAGGACCTCAAACAAAGCCTCGGCAGAACCTACGACAAGGTGGAAATAATCCCCTTTATTGTTGGTGCACTAGGGTCATGGGACCCGAAAAATGACACGTTCCTGCGAGAGTTATGCTCCAGGAAATACGGAAAACTATTGTCTATTCTATGTGTGTCAGACTGCATACGTTGGTCAAGAGACATATACGCCGAACACCTGTCGGGCGTTCGGCAATACTGACAGAGGCATCACTGTCCTTAAAATTTTACAATTACGATTTTAACTGTAGTATTAGTTTGTAGTAGAAGCTGAAGAACATACCGATTGATAGTTTTAAGCCTGTTCATTAACATATTTTATAACCTGTTGTATCTGTTCTTATCAGCTTAATATCTGATACGTGGTGCATCGCACCACCAGAATATTAAACTCATTTTTGGAAAATGACGGAGTGTTAGGAGCTTGCTCCACATCTGTCACGGGTTGGCCCGGCTTTGCAGTATCGCCGGGATCGGCCCACCTTATTGAAATTCAAACAAAGAAAGAAGTTTAACATTCTGACGTATCAAATATTGAGTTGGAAGGCAGGTAAATTTTGAAATAACTGCGATTTCGCATCCAGTACAGGATTCACCTCTCTCGGCAATCATCTTCTCGCAGGCAGGACCGGGCACCAGCGAGTACAAGTAATTTTCCGGGAGAAGCCGTTGTCCGTGGCCACCAGCTGGACCACGCTCCCTATATATCTTTTGTATTTCGCGAACGTCGTCGTCGCCGCCGCACGCACGCACGCAAGTACGATAGGATAACGCGCCTTTTACGAATATGTATCTGATACATATGTATTCAAAACATCGTACTTTTTCCGCTCATTTCTTTCGGCTCAAAGGAAGTGTAATTAATATTCGTTGTTGACGGAAACTGCGTAGCTATATTGAAAACAGGGGTTCGTTGCCGTTAAAGCCTCTTTTAATTCTGTCACTTTCCCATAAATCTATCTCGGTTTTATTATAATTTAGACGTAAAATACCGACGTCTGGATTTCGATATACATTTATAAACAATGTATGCAATATACGTTTATTCCACCTAGCAGAGCGCCTCTTGGGCGGCCATCGCAAAACACGACTGCCCGTTGTAATCTACGAACGTCTTCCTCGCCGCCGCACGCACGCAGCATAGCTGTTGCAAGCGAACATTAGTAAAAACTTACAAATTAATATTCCGCGGATCGAATTATTTTATAATTTTAATTTCTTCTCTACTAAAGTTTCTTTACATGTATATATATATACACTCTTCTGTGAGTTAAAAAAAAAAAAAAAAAAAAAAAAAAAAAAAAAAAAACACGACTGCCCGTTGTAATCTACGAACGTCTTCCTCGCCGCCGCACGCACGCAGCATAGCTGTTGCAAGCGAACATTAGTAAAAACTTACAAATTAATATTCCGCGGATCGAATTATTTTATAATTTTAATTTCTTCTCTACTAAAGTTTCTTTACATGTATATATATATACACTCTTCTGTGAGTTAAAAAAAAAAAAAAAAAAAAAAAAAAAAAAAAACACGACTGCCCGTTGTAATCTACGAACTTCTTCCTCGCCGCCGCACGCACGCAGCATAGCTGTTGCAAGCGAACATTAGTAAAAACTTACAAATTAATATTCCGCGGATCGAATTATTTTATAATTTTAATTTCTTCTCTACTAAAGTTTCTTTACATGTATATATATATACACTCTTCTGTGAGTTAAAAAAAAAAAAAAAAAAAAAAACACGACTGCCCGTTGTAATCTACGAACGTCTTCCTCGCCGCCGTACGCACGCAGCATAGCTGTTGCAAGCGAACATTAGTAAAAACTTACAAATTAATATTCCGCGGATCGAATTATTTTATAATTTTAATTTCTTCTCTACTAAAGTTTCTTTACATGTATATATATATACACTCTTCTGTGAGTTAAAAAAAAAAAAAAAAAAAAAAAAAAACACGACTGCCCGTTGTAATCTACGAACGTCTTCCTCGCCGCCGCACGCACGCAGCATAGCTGTTGCAAGCGAACATTAGTAAAAACTTACAAATTAATATTCCGCGGATCGAATTATTTTATAATTTTAATTTCTTCTCTACTAAAGTTTCTTTACATGTATATATATATACACTCTTCTGTGAGTTAAAAAAAAAAAAAAAAAAAAAAAAAAAAAAAAAAAAAACACGACTGCCCGTTGTAATCTACGAACGTCTTCCTCGCCGCCGCACGCACGCAGCATAGCTGTTGCAAGCGAACATTAGTAAAAACTTACAAATTAATATTCCGCGGATCGAATTATTTTATAATTTTAATTTCTTCTCTACTAAAGTTTCTTTACATGTATATATATATACACTCTTCTGTGAGTTAAAAAAAAAAAAAAAAAAAAAAAAAAAAAAAAAAAAAAAAAAAAAAACACGACTGCCCGTTGTAATCTACGAACGTCTTCCTCGCCGCCGCACGCACGCAGCATAGCTGTTGCAAGCGAACATTAGTAAAAACTTACAAATTAATATTCCGCGGATCGAATTATTTTATAATTTTAATTTCTTCTCTACTAAAGTTTCTTTACATGTATATATATATACACTCTTCTGTGAGTTAAAAAAAAAAAAAAAAAAAAAAAAAAAAAAAAAAACACGACTGCCCGTTGTAATCTACGAACGTCTTCCTCGCCGCCGCACGCACGCAGCATAGCTGTTGCAAGCGAACATTAGTAAAAACTTACAAATTAATATTCCGCGGATCGAATTATTTTATAATTTTAATTTCTTCTCTACTAAAGTTTCTTTACATGTATATATATATACACTCTTCTGTGAGTTAAAAAAAAAAAAAAAAAAAAAAAAACACGACTGCCCGTTGTAATCTACGAACGTCTTCCTCGCCGCCGTACGCACGCAGCATAGCTGTTGCAAGCGAACATTAGTAAAAACTTACAAATTAATATTCCGCGGATCGAATTATTTTATAATTTTAATTTCTTCTCTACTAAAGTTTCTTTACATGTATATATATATACACTCTTCTGTGAGTTAAAAAAAAAAAAAAAAAAAAAAAAAAAAAAAAAAAAAAAAAAAAAAAAAAACACGACTGCCCGTTGTAATCTACGAACGTCTTCCTCGCCGCCGCACGCACGCAGCATAGCTGTTGCAAGCGAACATTAGTAAAAACTTACAAATTAATATTCCGCGGATCGAATTATTTTATAATTTTAATTTCTTCTCTACTAAAGTTTCTTTACATGTATATATATATACACTCTTCTGTGAGTTAAAAAAAAAAAAAAAAAAAAAAAAAAAAAAAAAAAAAAAAAAAAAAACACGACTGCCCGTTGTAATCTACGAACGTCTTCCTCGCCGCCGCACGCACGCAGCATAGCTGTTGCAAGCGAACATTAGTAAAAACTTACAAATTAATATTCCGCGGATCGAATTATTTTATAATTTTAATTTCTTCTCTACTAAAGTTTCTTTACATGTATATATATATACACTCTTCTGTGAGTTAAAAAAAAAAAAAAAAAAAAAAAAAAAAAAAAAAAAAAAAAAAAAAACACGACTGCCCGTTGTAATCTACGAACGTCTTCCTCGCCGCCGCACGCACGCAGCATAGCTGTTGCAAGCGAACATTAGTAAAAACTTACAAATTAATATTCCGCGGATCGAATTATTTTATAATTTTAATTTCTTCTCTACTAAAGTTTCTTTACATGTATATATATATACACTCTTCTGTGAGTTAAAAAAAAAAAAAAAAAAAAAAAAAAAAAAAAAAAAAACACGACTGCCCGTTGTAATCTACGAACGTCTTCCTCGCCGCCGCACGCACGCAGCATAGCTGTTGCAAGCGAACATTAGTAAAAACTTACAAATTAATATTCCGCGGATCGAATTATTTTATAATTTTAATTTCTTCTCTACTAAAGTTTCTTTACATGTATATATATATACACTCTTCTGTGAGTTAAAAAAAAAAAAAAAAAACACGACTGCCCGTTGTAATCTACGAACGTCTTCCTCGCCGCCGCACGCACGCAGCATAGCTGTTGCAAGCGAACATTAGTAAAAACTTACAAATTAATATTCCGCGGATCGAATTATTTTATAATTTTAATTTCTTCTCTACTAAAGTTTCTTTACATGTATATATATATACACTCTTCTGTGAGTTAAAAAAAAAAAAAAAAAAAAAAAAAAAAAAAAAAAACACGACTGCCCGTTGTAATCTACGAACGTCTTCCTCGCCGCCGCACGCACGCAGCATAGCTGTTGCAAGCGAACATTAGTAAAAACTTACAAATTAATATTCCGCGGATCGAATTATTTTATAATTTTAATTTCTTCTCTACTAAAGTTTCTTTACATGTATATATATATACACTCTTCTGTGAGTTAAAAAAAAAAAAAAAAAAAAAAAAAAAAAAAAAAAAAAACACGACTGCCCGTTGTAATCTACGAACGTCTTCCTCGCCGCCGCACGCACGCAGCATAGCTGTTGCAAGCGAACATTAGTAAAAACTTACAAATTAATATTCCGCGGATCGAATTATTTTATAATTTTAATTTCTTCTCTACTAAAGTTTCTTTACATGTATATATATATACACTCTTCTGTGAGTTAAAAAAAAAAAAAAAAAAAAAAAAAAAAAAAAAAAAAAAAAACACGACTGCCCGTTGTAATCTACGAACGTCTTCCTCGCCGCCGCACGCACGCAGCATAGCTGTTGCAAGCGAACATTAGTAAAAACTTACAAATTAATATTCCGCGGATCGAATTATTTTATAATTTTAATTTCTTCTCTACTAAAGTTTCTTTACATGTATATATATATACACTCTTCTGTGAGTTAAAAAAAAAAAAAAAAAAAAAAAAAAAAAAAAAAAAACACGACTGCCCGTTGTAATCTACGAACGTCTTCCTCGCCGCCGCACGCACGCAGCATAGCTGTTGCAAGCGAACATTAGTAAAAACTTACAAATTAATATTCCGCGGATCGAATTATTTTATAATTTTAATTTCTTCTCTACTAAAGTTTCTTTACATGTATATATATATACACTCTTCTGTGAGTTAAAAAAAAAAAAAAAAAAAAAAAAAAAAAAAAAAAAAAAAACACGACTGCCCGTTGTAATCTACGAACGTCTTCCTCGCCGCCGCACGCACGCAGCATAGCTGTTGCAAGCGAACATTAGTAAAAACTTACAAATTAATATTCCGCGGATCGAATTATTTTATAATTTTAATTTCTTCTCTACTAAAGTTTCTTTACATGTATATATATATACACTCTTCTGTGAGTTAAAAAAAAAAAAAAAAAAAAAAAAAAAAAAAAAAAAAAACACGACTGCCCGTTGTAATCTACGAACGTCTTCCTCGCCGCCGCACGCACGCAGCATAGCTGTTGCAAGCGAACATTAGTAAAAACTTACAAATTAATATTCCGCGGATCGAATTATTTTATAATTTTAATTTCTTCTCTACTAAAGTTTCTTTACATGTATATATATATACACTCTTCTGTGAGTTAAAAAAAAAAAAAAAAAAAAAAAAAAAAAAAAAACACGACTGCCCGTTGTAATCTACGAACGTCTTCCTCGCCGCCGCACGCACGCAGCATAGCTGTTGCAAGCGAACATTAGTAAAAACTTACAAATTAATATTCCGCGGATCGAATTATTTTATAATTTTAATTTCTTCTCTACTAAAGTTTCTTTACATGTATATATATATACACTCTTCTGTGAGTTAAAAAAAAAAAAAAAAAAAAAAAAAAAAAAAAAAAAAAAAAAACACGACTGCCCGTTGTAATCTACGAACGTCTTCCTCGCCGCCGCACGCACGCAGCATAGCTGTTGCAAGCGAACATTAGTAAAAACTTACAAATTAATATTCCGCGGATCGAATTATTTTATAATTTTAATTTCTTCTCTACTAAAGTTTCTTTACATGTATATATATACACTCTTCTGTGAGTTAAAAAAAAAAAAAAAAAAAAAAAAAAAAAAAAAAAAAAACACGACTGCCCGTTGTAATCTACGAACGTCTTCCTCGCCGCCGCACGCACGCAGCATAGCTGTTGCAAGCGAACATTAGTAAAAACTTACAAATTAATATTCCGCTGATCGAATTATTTTATAATTTTAATTTCTTCTCTACTAAAGTTTCTTTACATGTATATATATATACACTCTTCTGTGAGTTAAAAAAAAAAAAAAAAAAAAAAAAAAAAAAAAAAAACACGACTGCCCGTTGTAATCTACGAACGTCTTCCTCGCCGCCGCACGCACGCAGCATAGCTGTTGCAAGCGAACATTAGTAAAAACTTACAAATTAATATTCCGCGGATCGAATTATTTTATAATTTTAATTTCTTCTCTACTAAAGTTTCTTTACATGTATATATATATACACTCTTCTGTGAGTTAAAAAAAAAAAAAAAAAAAAAAAAAAAAAAAAAAAAAAAACATGACTGCCCGTTGTAATCTACGAACGTCTTCCTCGCCGCCGCACGCACGCAGCATAGCTGTTGCAAGCGAACATTAGTAAAAACTTACAAATTAATATTCCGCGGATCGAATTATTTTATAATTTTAATTTCTTCTCTACTAAAGTTTCTTTACATGTATATATATATACACTCTTCTGTGAGTTAAAAAAAAAAAAAAAAAAAAAAAAAAAAAAAAAAAAAACACGACTGCCCGTTGTAATCTACGAACGTCTTCCTCGCCGCCGCACGCACGCAGCATAGCTGTTGCAAGCGAACATTAGTAAAAACTTACAAATTAATATTCCGCGGATCGAATTATTTTATAATTTTAATTTCTTCTCTACTAAAGTTTCTTTACATGTATATATATATACACTCTTCTGTGAGTTAAAAAAAAAAAAAAAAAAAAAAAAAAAAAAAAAAAACACGACTGCCCGTTGTAATCTACGAACGTCTTCCTCGCCGCCGCACGCACGCAGCATAGCTGTTGCAAGCGAACATTAGTAAAAACTTACAAATTAATATTCCGCGGATCGAATTATTTTATATATTTAATTTCTTCTCTACTAAAGTTTCTTTACATGTATATATATATACACTCTTCTGTGAGTTAAAAAAAAAAAAAAAAAAAAAAAAAAAAAAAAAAAAAAAAAACACGACTGCCCGTTGTAATCTACGAACGTCTTCCTCGCCGCCGCACGCACGCAGCATAGCTGTTGCAAGCGAACATTAGTAAAAACTTACAAATTAATATTCCGCGGATCGAATTATTTTATAATTTTAATTTCTTCTCTACTAAAGTTTCTTTACATGTATATATATATACACTCTTCTGTGAGTTAAAAAAAAAAAAAAAAAAAAAAAAAAAAAAAAAAAAAAACACGACTGCCCGTTGTAATCTACGAACGTCTTCCTCGCCGCCGCACGCACGCAGCATAGCTGTTGCAAGCGAACATTAGTAAAAACTTACAAATTAATATTCCGCGGATCGAATTATTTTATAATTTTAATTTCTTCTCTACTAAAGTTTCTTTACATGTATATATATATACACTCTTCTGTGAGTTAAAAAAAAAAAAAAAAAAAAAAAAAAAAAAAAAAAAAACACGACTGCCCGTTGTAATCTACGAACGTCTTCCTCGCCGCCGCACGCACGCAGCATAGCTGTTGCAAGCGAACATTAGTAAAAACTTACAAATTAATATTCCGCGGATCGAATTATTTTATAATTTTAATTTCTTCTCTACTAAAGTTTCTTTACATGTATATATATATACACTCTTCTGTGAGTTAAAAAAAAAAAAAAAAAAAAAAAAAAAAAAAAAAAACACGACTGCCCGTTGTAATCTACGAACGTCTTCCTCGCCGCCGCACGCACGCAGCATAGCTGTTGCAAGCGAACATTAGTAAAAACTTACAAATTAATATTCCGCGGATCGAATTATTTTATAATTTTAATTTCTTCTCTACTAAAGTTTCTTTACATGTATATATATATACACTCTTCTGTGAGTTAAAAAAAAAAAAAAAAAAAAAAAAAAAAAAAAAAACACGACTGCCCGTTGTAATCTACGAACGTCTTCCTCGCCGCCGCACGCACGCAGCATAGCTGTTGCAAGCGAACATTAGTAAAAACTTACAAATTAATATTCCGCGGATCGAATTATTTTATAATTTTAATTTCTTCTCTACTAAAGTTTCTTTACATGTATATATATATACACTCTTCTGTAAGTTAAAAAAAAAAAAAAAAAAAAAAAAAAAAAAAACACGACTGCCCGTTGTAATCTACGAACGTCTTCCTCGCCGCCGCACGCACGCAGCATAGCTGTTGCAAGCGAACATTAGTAAAAACTTACAAATTAATATTCCGCGGATCGAATTATTTTATAATTTTAATTTCTTCTCTACTAAAGTTTCTTTACATGTATATATATATACACTCTTCTGTGAGTTAAAAAAAAAAAAAAAAAAAAAAAAAAAAAAAAAAAAAACACGACTGCCCGTTGTAATCTACGAACGTCTTCCTCGCCGCCGCACGCACGCAGCATAGCTGTTGCAAGCGAACATTAGTAAAAACTTACAAATTAATATTCCGCGGATCGAATTATTTTATAATTTTAATTTCTTCTCTACTAAAGTTTCTTTACATGTATATATATATACACTCTTCTGTGAGTTAAAAAAAAAAAAAAAAAAAAAAAAAAAAAAAAAAAAACACGACTGCCCGTTGTAATCTACGAACGTCTTCCTCGCCGCCGCACGCACGCAGCATAGCTGTTGCAAGCGAACATTAGTAAAAACTTACAAATTAATATTCCGCGGATCGAATTATTTTATAATTTTAATTTCTTCTCTACTAAAGTTTCTTTACATGTATATATATATACACTCTTCTGTGAGTTAAAAAAAAAAAAAAAAAAAAAAAAAAAAAAAAAAAAAACACGACTGCCCGTTGTAATCTACGAACGTCTTCCTCGCCGCCGCACGCACGCAGCATAGCTGTTGCAAGCGAACATTAGTAAAAACTTACAAATTAATATTCCGCGGATCGAATTATTTTATAATTTTAATTTCTTCTCTACTAAAGTTTCTTTACATGTATATATATATACACTCTTCTGTGAGTTAAAAAAAAAAAAAAAAAAAAAAAAAAAAAAAAAAAAAACACGACTGCCCGTTGTAATCTACGAACGTCTTCCTCGCCGCCGCACGCACGCAGCATAGCTGTTGCAAGCGAACATTAGTAAAAACTTACAAATTAATATTCCGCGGATCGAATTATTTTATAATTTTAATTTCTTCTCTACTAAAGTTTCTTTACATGTATATATATATACACTCTTCTGTGAGTTAAAAAAAAAAAAAAAAAAAAAAAAAAAAAAAACACGACTGCCCGTTGTAATCTACGAACGTCTTCCTCGCCGCCGCACGCACGCAGCATAGCTGTTGCAAGCGAACATTAGTAAAAACTTACAAATTAATATTCCGCGGATCGAATTATTTTATAATTTTAATTTCTTCTCTACTAAAGTTTCTTTACATGTATATATATATACACTCTTCTGTGAGTTAAAAAAAAAAAAAAAAAAAAAAAAAAAAAAAAAACACGACTGCCCGTTGTAATCTACGAACGTCTTCCTCGCCGCCGCACGCACGCAGCATAGCTGTTGCAAGCGAACATTAGTAAAAACTTACAAATTAATATTCCGCGGATCGAATTATTTTATAATTTTAATTTCTTCTCTACTAAAGTTTC
Source organism: Zhengitettix transpicula (assembly GCA_037074705.1). Classification (NCBI taxonomy): domain Eukaryota; kingdom Metazoa; phylum Arthropoda; class Insecta; order Orthoptera; family Tetrigidae; genus Zhengitettix; species Zhengitettix transpicula. The sequence goes on from JAYJMR010000018.1 coordinate 450,734, forward strand.
TTTACATGTATATATATATACACTCTTCTGTGAGTTAAAAAAAAAAAAAAAAAAAAAAAAAAAAAAAAAAAAAACACGACTGCCCGTTGTAATCTACGAACGTCTTCCTCGCCGCCGCACGCACGCAGCATAGCTGTTGCAAGCGAACATTAGTAAAAACTTACAAATTAATATTCCGCGGATCGAATTATTTTATAATTTTAATTTCTTCTCTACTAAAGTTTCTTTACATGTATATATATATACACTCTTCTGTGAGTTAAAAAAAAAAAAAAAAAAAAAAAAAAAAAAAAAAAAAACACGACTGCCCGTTGTAATCTACGAACGTCTTCCTCGCCGCCGCACGCACGCAGCATAGCTGTTGCAAGCGAACATTAGTAAAAACTTACAAATTAATATTCCGCGGATCGAATTATTTTATAATTTTAATTTCTTCTCTACTAAAGTTTCTTTACATGTATATATATATACACTCTTCTGTGAGTTAAAAAAAAAAAAAAAAAAAAAAAAAAAAAAAAAAAAAACACGACTGCCCGTTGTAATCTACGAACGTCTTCCTCGCCGCCGCACGCACGCAGCATAGCTGTTGCAAGCGAACATTAGTAAAAACTTACAAATTAATATTCCGCGGATCGAATTATTTTATAATTTTAATTTCTTCTCTACTAAAGTTTCTTTACATGTATATATATATACACTCTTCTGTGAGTTAAAAAAAAAAAAAAAAAAAAAAAAAAAAAAAAAAAAAAACACGACTGCCCGTTGTAATCTACGAACGTCTTCCTCGCCGCCGCACGCACGCAGCATAGCTGTTGCAAGCGAACATTAGTAAAAACTTACAAATTAATATTCCGCGGATCGAATTATTTTATAATTTTAATTTCTTCTCTACTAAAGTTTCTTTACATGTATATATATATACACTCTTCTGTGAGTTAAAAAAAAAAAAAAAAAAAAAAAAAAAAAAAAAAAAAACACGACTGCCCGTTGTAATCTACGAACGTCTTCCTCGCCGCCGCACGCACGCAGCATAGCTGTTGCAAGCGAACATTAGTAAAAACTTACAAATTAATATTCCGCGGATCGAATTATTTTATAATTTTAATTTCTTCTCTACTAAAGTTTCTTTACATGTATATATATATACACTCTTCTGTGAGTTAAAAAAAAAAAAAAAAAAAAAAAAAAAAAAAAAAAAAACACGACTGCCCGTTGTAATCTACGAACGTCTTCCTCGCCGCCGCACGCACGCAGCATAGCTGTTGCAAGCGAACATTAGTAAAAACTTACAAATTAATATTCCGCGGATCGAATTATTTTATAATTTTAATTTCTTCTCTACTAAAGTTTCTTTACATGTATATATATATACACTCTTCTGTGAGTTAAAAAAAAAAAAAAAAAAAAAAAAAAAAAAAAAAAAACACGACTGCCCGTTGTAATCTACGAACGTCTTCCTCGCCGCCGCACGCACGCAGCATAGCTGTTGCAAGCGAACATTAGTAAAAACTTACAAATTAATATTCCGCGGATCGAATTATTTTATAATTTTAATTTCTTCTCTACTAAAGTTTCTTTACATGTATATATATATACACTCTTCTGTGAGTTAAAAAAAAAAAAAAAAAAAAAAAAAAAAAAAAAAAAAACACGACTGCCCGTTGTAATCTACGAACGTCTTCCTCGCCGCCGCACGCACGCAGCATAGCTGTTGCAAGCGAACATTAGTAAAAACTTACAAATTAATATTCCGCGGATCGAATTATTTTATAATTTTAATTTCTTCTCTACTAAAGTTTCTTTACATGTATATATATATACACTCTTCTGTGAGTTAAAAAAAAAAAAAAAAAAAAAAAAAAAAAAAAAAAAAACACGACTGCCCGTTGTAATCTACGAACGTCTTCCTCGCCGCCGCACGCACGCAGCATAGCTGTTGCAAGCGAACATTAGTAAAAACTTACAAATTAATATTCCGCGGATCGAATTATTTTATAATTTTAATTTCTTCTCTACTAAAGTTTCTTTACATGTATATATATATACACTCTTCTGTGAGTTAAAAAAAAAAAAAAAAAAAAAAAAAAAAAAAAAACACGACTGCCCGTTGTAATCTACGAACGTCTTCCTCGCCGCCGCACGCACGCAGCATAGCTGTTGCAAGCGAACATTAGTAAAAACTTACAAATTAATATTCCGCGGATCGAATTATTTTATAATTTTAATTTCTTCTCTACTAAAGTTTCTTTACATGTATATATATATACACTCTTCTGTGAGTTAAAAAAAAAAAAAAAAAAAAAAAAAAAAAAAAAAAAAACACGACTGCCCGTTGTAATCTACGAACGTCTTCCTCGCCGCCGCACGCACGCAGCATAGCTGTTGCAAGCGAACATTAGTAAAAACTTACAAATTAATATTCCGCGGATCGAATTATTTTATAATTTTAATTTCTTCTCTACTAAAGTTTCTTTACATGTATATATATATACACTCTTCTGTGAGTTAAAAAAAAAAAAAAAAAAAAAAAAAAAAAAAAAAAAAACACGACTGCCCGTTGTAATCTACGAACGTCTTCCTCGCCGCCGCACGCACGCAGCATAGCTGTTGCAAGCGAACATTAGTAAAAACTTACAAATTAATATTCCGCGGATCGAATTATTTTATAATTTTAATTTCTTCTCTACTAAAGTTTCTTTACATGTATATATATATACACTCTTCTGTGAGTTAAAAAAAAAAAAAAAAAAAAAAAAAAAAAAAAAAAAAACACGACTGCCCGTTGTAATCTACGAACGTCTTCCTCGCCGCCGCACGCACGCAGCATAGCTGTTGCAAGCGAACATTAGTAAAAACTTACAAATTAATATTCCGCGGATCGAATTATTTTATAATTTTAATTTCTTCTCTACTAAAGTTTCTTTACATGTATATATATATACACTCTTCTGTGAGTTAAAAAAAAAAAAAAAAAAAAAAAAAAAAAAAAAAAAAACACGACTGCCCGTTGTAATCTACGAACGTCTTCCTCGCCGCCGCACGCACGCAGCATAGCTGTTGCAAGCGAACATTAGTAAAAACTTACAAATTAATATTCCGCGGATCGAATTATTTTATAATTTTAATTTCTTCTCTACTAAAGTTTCTTTACATGTATATATATATACACTCTTCTGTGAGTTAAAAAAAAAAAAAAAAAAAAAAAAAAAAAAAAAAAAAACACGACTGCCCGTTGTAATCTACGAACGTCTTCCTCGCCGCCGCACGCACGCAGCATAGCTGTTGCAAGCGAACATTAGTAAAAACTTACAAATTAATATTCCGCGGATCGAATTATTTTATAATTTTAATTTCTTCTCTACTAAAGTTTCTTTACATGTATATATATATACACTCTTCTGTGAGTTAAAAAAAAAAAAAAAAAAAAAAAAAAAAAAAAAAAAAACACGACTGCCCGTTGTAATCTACGAACGTCTTCCTCGCCGCCGCACGCACGCAGCATAGCTGTTGCAAGCGAACATTAGTAAAAACTTACAAATTAATATTCCGCGGATCGAATTATTTTATAATTTTAATTTCTTCTCTACTAAAGTTTCTTTACATGTATATATATATACACTCTTCTGTGAGTTAAAAAAAAAAAAAAAAAAAAAAAAAAAAAAAAAAAAAACACGACTGCCCGTTGTAATCTACGAACGTCTTCCTCGCCGCCGCACGCACGCAGCATAGCTGTTGCAAGCGAACATTAGTAAAAACTTACAAATTAATATTCCGCGGATCGAATTATTTTATAATTTTAATTTCTTCTCTACTAAAGTTTCTTTACATGTATATATATATACACTCTTCTGTGAGTTAAAAAAAAAAAAAAAAAAAAAAAAAAAAAAAAAAAAAACACGACTGCCCGTTGTAATCTACGAACGTCTTCCTCGCCGCCGCACGCACGCAGCATAGCTGTTGCAAGCGAACATTAGTAAAAACTTACAAATTAATATTCCGCGGATCGAATTATTTTATAATTTTAATTTCTTCTCTACTAAAGTTTCTTTACATGTATATATATATACACTCTTCTGTGAGTTAAAAAAAAAAAAAAAAAAAAAAAAAAAAAAAAAAAAAACACGACTGCCCGTTGTAATCTACGAACGTCTTCCTCGCCGCCGCACGCACGCAGCATAGCTGTTGCAAGCGAACATTAGTAAAAACTTACAAATTAATATTCCGCGGATCGAATTATTTTATAATTTTAATTTCTTCTCTACTAAAGTTTCTTTACATGTATATATATATACACTCTTCTGTGAGTTAAAAAAAAAAAAAAAAAAAAAAAAAAAAAAAAAAAAAACACGACTGCCCGTTGTAATCTACGAACGTCTTCCTCGCCGCCGCACGCACGCAGCATAGCTGTTGCAAGCGAACATTAGTAAAAACTTACAAATTAATATTCCGCGGATCGAATTATTTTATAATTTTAATTTCTTCTCTACTAAAGTTTCTTTACATGTATATATATATACACTCTTCTGTGAGTTAAAAAAAAAAAAAAAAAAAAAAAAAAAAAAAAAAAAAACACGACTGCCCGTTGTAATCTACGAACGTCTTCCTCGCCGCCGCACGCACGCAGCATAGCTGTTGCAAGCGAACATTAGTAAAAACTTACAAATTAATATTCCGCGGATCGAATTATTTTATAATTTTAATTTCTTCTCTACTAAAGTTTCTTTACATGTATATATATATACACTCTTCTGTGAGTTAAAAAAAAAAAAAAAAAAAAAAAAAAAAAAAAAAAAAACACGACTGCCCGTTGTAATCTACGAACGTCTTCCTCGCCGCCGCACGCACGCAGCATAGCTGTTGCAAGCGAACATTAGTAAAAACTTACAAATTAATATTCCGCGGATCGAATTATTTTATAATTTTAATTTCTTCTCTACTAAAGTTTCTTTACATGTATATATATATACACTCTTCTGTGAGTTAAAAAAAAAAAAAAAAAAAAAAAAAAAAAAAAAAAAAACACGACTGCCCGTTGTAATCTACGAACGTCTTCCTCGCCGCCGCACGCACGCAGCATAGCTGTTGCAAGCGAACATTAGTAAAAACTTACAAATTAATATTCCGCGGATCGAATTATTTTATAATTTTAATTTCTTCTCTACTAAAGTTTCTTTACATGTATATATATATACACTCTTCTGTGAGTTAAAAAAAAAAAAAAAAAAAAAAAAAAAAAAAAAAAAAACACGAC